>BQNB010066191.1:0-26540 GCA_026074375.1 Tanacetum coccineum
TTTCTTGTGATTTCTGATATATCCGTACCTGCATACACAAAACATAAATACAAGCATATTTTTGCCATTTTTGGTCTGTTTTGGGTTTATTTGGGCTATTTTAAGCATAAATGGATATGTGTATTCTACACTTATCAGTTGCTCTTAGATCCTCATAGTTGTCAATGGATTCTTTTGGGAGCTTGTCAAACCAGACCCTAGCATTTCCGGTGAGCGTTGAGTTGAACATATGGCACCATGTTGGCATTGCCCATCTCTCTGTTTTTGCAGCAGACTGGAATAGCTTTAAGTGGTCTTCCGGATCCCCGCTTCCGTCGTATGTCTTGACATGGCTAGGCATCCTTGTCCGAGGTGTGAAAGGGTTTCTTTCCTCACACGTCCAAGGTTGAGAGAGATCATCTTCGTAGGTGTTTGACCTGTGCCTCTTCGATTTGGATTTCCAGTGACCTCCCTCGTTGTCTTCACTCTCTGAATATCTGTTATTTCCTCGGGGCTATGTACCCCTGTGATGATGCTTCCTTGGTTGCACCTCGGTTCCCTTCGCGTGGGAACTCTGGTGGCGGCTGTCAGAACGTGCGGATGCGCTTTGTTCTTTTCCCCCCAACCTATTGAATACACCACCCTCCTTCCGCGACCTGGGCCCAAGTGAAGGAGGTTTGTTTCGTCTGAGTCTTCTGAAGACACTGGCAATTGGTGACGGGCTTCGGGAGTGCTTACTTTCATGCCTCCTTCTCGGCTCTGTCCGGGCAGTTGGCGTCTAGGATTCAGAGTAATGCGACTCTTCGTGATTTCTTGGATTTCTTCTGGATTCGTCACCGTAGAGTAGGAGTGCCTTTACTGCGTTGAGCTTATCTTGCTGCTCTTTTTCTTTTTACATTTTTTCAGCGATGAGCGGCAACAGTTGGTGGTAGTTTTTGTCGCACAGTTCTCTTAGGACCTCGTCAGACGTAGGCTCCTCGAGACCTTGCGGGTCACTTCTTCCTCCGGTGTTTCGCACGGCGGACATGGGAATGGTTGGGGTGTGCTGTTCGATAGTGCTCATGATGAGTATTTTAGAAAACGTGGTTGTGTTAGAGTCCCACGGATGGCGCCACTTGTTAGTATAAAATAAGTGTCGGGCTTAAAACAAGGCTCAAATCCTTCGTTGGGCCGGGCCTTCGAATGATTTGGGTATCAGATCTTGTACTAGAGCAAGAGAGGTGAGATGATTTCCTGCACAATTAAATAAAAACCGTTAGCCTTACCGTGGGGACGGACCCCACGATCAGACTCCGGTGTGAGAGTAAGTAAACATGTAGAGAGAGAAAGTGTATGTATGTAGAGTGAAAATATCATATTGTTCATTGTGTCAGAGGGTCCCTTTTATAAGCGAGTGAAATATTAGGGTTTCCTAATATTTCGTTTGTTTCGTTAGTGGTCGGAGTGGGTCCCTTGTCGGGCAAGGTTCCGCAGTAATCGTGTGTACGGATGCGTGTGTTTTCCGCGGACGAAAGTAGCCTATAGTTGGGTCCGCGTCCGTTTTGCTGTGTCCGGGCCGTTACCAGTGCCGGATTGGGTTTAGTTTCGGCCCATGACTGCTACATTGGGCCCAGAAGCCCAAGTGGCAGTGTGACCCAAACCCGGAGACTTGGTATACCTACTATACGTCATCATTATCGATGAACAATAAATTTAGAATGGAGAGAGTACTAATTAAGTCATCAACCCATACTTCATTGACATGTCCGTAGCATTTAGGAAACAATATTTTATCGGACACGATACATAAGATAATACAATGTTATTGTAGTCTTTCTTTATCTTTGTCGTTTGCATACTTGAATGGTTATGAGTTTATGACATTATTATTCTCTTAAACATAATTATCGCGTTAGTTACAACTTAACTACAAAGTTATAGTTTAATGGTAATAATTATAATACCGACATGGATAATCAGAAAATGATCTACAGATTTCATCGGGGTATAATTTATTCTAGTAAAATTACTAGTTTTGATATCGTACATACATAAGGCTGCTAACTTAGGTTTTTATAAAATTATATAGATCTTTTATACCCATATAGCTAATGTACCTCGTGCACATTTATTATGATATTTATATAACGGTTAATAATTATTTTAGCCGCATTTAATTTTTAAATCCGTGCACGCAAGTGTTAAACATATAAAAAATAACATGAGTTGTTACAGAACGCCATTAATAAAAAAAATGCTTTTGTGGATCTCCATACTTAATATCATAAAAAGATTAATACCGGTCATTCATGTATATACAATCCCGTGTATTCATTTAATTATCACAATAATTTGTGCTTTTTTTTATATTCTTACTTCTGTGTGTATATATCAATAAGGGGCAATTTCATAAATTTTCTTTTTTATTTGGAAATTTCAAATTTACTCAAACATGCTTAAAAACATTATATTTTATACACTCAGTGATTGTATTTGGGTATATATGAAATTAAACATGTAAGCAGGAGGGATATAAAATTAATCCTTAATTTGATATATAATAATAATAATGTTTATAAAACAACAATGTATATGATTTTTTTAAAAAGAAATATAGAGTGTATGGGGCATTTGTATACTTTATAAAGTTAATATATGAAAACTGATAAGTTTAATTAAGTTTTTATAATATACTTAAAAATTAACAACTAAAGTTATATTCATTAACTTCTTCTTATTTTAGTTTTCTTTTTATAAAATTGATACATATCAATTTACTAAGAAATCCTTTAACCAAAAAAAAATCAATACATGTGTTATGCTTATTTATATTTTGCTATGAAATTTAAATATGTTTGACCAAATTGAATCCAAATTTGACTCTTATTAAATTAATTAGAAGTCTCAATTTTAAAATTAACTTCTCTCATTAGTCAATTGAAAATTTTTATTTGTCCAGTTTATATATTCTTTTATTATTGGAAGAGTTTCTTTTATATCCTTACAAAACTTCTTTATTACATGAATATCCTTGTCAAATTTCTTTTATATTGATTTAAAACTTTAAAATACACACTTATATCCAAATCAACAATTTAATAATAATTATATAATCTTGATATGTAAAGTCTATTTTAAATGTACTTACCCTTGTTATCAAGCTAACAAAGTCACCATATTTTTAGTCTTCTCCGTCTAATTATCCTGGGCTTTTGGCACCTATAATGACACCTCACTTTTTCTTTAATAAATCACAGTAACATTTTATTTGTATAATGTCATTTCTTTTGTTTTAAATCAAAGTACGGTTTGTATTTTCTATTGTAAATTACCTAAATAATATTTTGAGAATCTTAAAAGCTTTGTGTCATGTGCAGAATGTAACACTTCAAAACCGGTTTTTAAGTATTTATTTACGATAATGTCATAGGATGAGTTTCACTATGACTTTTTAAGGTTTGAAAACGTTATGTGATTGACTAGTCAACCTGATAGTCAAACTATAAGTCAAATAATATGTAAATGGGTTTAGAAAGATTAATGTGTCACATTTATAAAAGGAATGGACTTAAGGGATTAAAGTTGTCAAGTGTTAAGTAAGTTATATAAGTTAATGTGGCCAATATTGAAAGAATAAGACTTGAGGGACCATTGTTTCCAAATAGGCAAAGTAGTACCTAATATATATCTTGATAATTCCCTAGAGTTCTATGAGTTTCTAGAGAAGTGTAGTGTGGTGTGTGTGTGTGGTACGAAACAAGAAGAAGAGGAGGGAAACAAGGGTCTTTCTTGTGATCAAATTGTTCCAAGATTAAGGTTCCAATTCAAGGTTTAAGCTCTAGTAATGATCCTACACCAAGTAAGTAATCCTAATTGAGTTAATTAAAGAATTAAGGGTTATGGTTCATATACCCAAATTGAGGGTTTTGGGTAATTATGTTTCTAAAGTAAGAATTAAGGTGCTTATGGTTATGGGTTAAGGTAAATTAATGATTAAATGAAAAGTAATGGGAGTTTCATCATATGATCAATATATGATCATGTGATGATTAGAGCTAATGATGGGTATGGTTAATGGGTCATGTAAACCATTGTTAATTGTATTTGTATAAATGTGAAAAATAGGTGCTTGTAATGATTTTGAGTAAGAAAAAAGGATTGAAGATGATGCTGATAGTGCTTATGTTTATTAGCTTGGATTCAATGTAAGTAAACCGGTTATAATGTGAAATTATATTGATTTTACCATATATGTGTTATGTGGTTAGTGTAAGGAATGTTAGGATGCCTTGGTTAGAAAGCTTGGACTATATAGTAGATGTGAGGCTAGTTGGCAAAACTAGCAAATGATGTGGTTAAGTCTAATATGACTCATTTAAGGTATGTAATGATTTGTATGTGTGAGTCCCTAAATGAATAGATCTTTGTAGCCTATGAAGGATGATAGCCAAGATGTATAAATACAACTGACTATATAGAAACACTGATTATGAATACAATATGTTGTTGGGAAGATCTCAAACACAAGTACTAAGAAATAACAATGTATAACTACAATATCAACTTCTATTAATTGCTTTGAATATTACCAGTTACTAACTATTTGAGATATGATATTGTATGAGATATCTTAAGGACGTGCCTAACTATGCTCAGAGAAATCCTTTTATAGACTAAGGATAAACTCTCACAAGCTTACAAATCGCTAACAGATAACACATATTCTTTTCCTAGATCTTCTCATAACATATCTCATAAACGGTTACTAACCTATTTTCTAACTAACTGGTTACTAACTTAATTCAACAGTACTTAACATTTGCACAGTTAGTACTAACTATAACTAATAGTATCTAACTCTTTTGTACTGTCTGGGTACTAACTTCTAAAACATAAATCCTAACAATTCCTCCTTAAACAAAGAATGCTGAATTTGTTTAACATCATGTTTCTTCAACTTACTTTCTAATCTCTTAGAGGATGTATCAAAAAAACTAATTAATTTTTCTTGCTATCCTTTTAAACTTATACTTCTTAGCAGTAACTTTATCTTCTCAGCAATCAGCAACATCTTTTCAGAATACAATAACTAAGTTGGCTTTGTAGTTTTTGGCAAATCTTACAGCCATTAATGGATTTGATATTCCTTTACCTGTTAGGTTTGCTATGGGATAGTTTTTCTTTATTTTAAAAATACTTGGTGAGTCTAATCTACCATACAGTTTTTTGGTAAAAATGTCAAACAATCAAACGAAAATTGATTTGTCTTTACCAAATACTGTTCGGTCTTTTGGACTAGCCAATGACCTTCATTTTAATAACATGGTCTTGCATTGTAAACATATAGTTTTTAGCAAAAACTTATCAGCTATCAAATCCATGATTTGTTAGTCTTTACATGAACTGTTTGATCATGACTAGCCACTCTTTAACCACAGAAGCAAGGTGAAAGTATGAGAACCCTAAATTTTTGGTTAATATTGTCAACCATAAACGGATTTAGAAGTCCGTTACCACAAGCCGTTTGCTTATGGACTAGGCCAGTTCTTTGCCTGTTAAGAATGGTGAACTGATAAACCATTTGTTGTGTGGTGGCTTAGACCAATACTCAAACCCTTCTCAATCCCTTCAATCTTACTCTTCTGATTCTAACTCTGTAAGTTCTTCTTGACAAATTTAATCAAACTCCAATGCCATAGTCTCTTTGCATCAGACTTTAATTTCATTTTCAGCATTCTGCTTCAGTAAAGTACTTCCTTTATCAAAGGATACTTCTTTCTACCTGCTTATGTATGACTAAACCTGTGTCAGTCACTAAAAGCATGGTACTACTGATAGGAAATGCACTTCCAAATCAACAAATTTCCAATCTTGCTGTGCATTCCTTAACTCATTTTCATCATATGATTGAACTTTACCATATCCCCAAAGTACTTTGTCAAAACTTCAGGCATCTCATTTTGTATTTTTCCTGTTAAAATTACAAGTTGATACACAGCATTTCAGATTCTTCTCTATCAAATATGGACAAATACTGTCATCAAAGTACTCTAAAAGTATCTTTTGTCCATTTCTCCTAATCACTACTGTTTAATAAAAAAAAAAATTCCTCAAGGTGTTCAGCTTGATCAGTTTGTGGTTTTGCTCCTAAGACTATCTGTCTTCCATTCCTTACGATTGGATATTTTCTGTCAAGAATTTCATAGTCCACGTTCTTTTTCTTCATCTTGAGCTATAGTTAAATACAATCTAGTTATCATTCTATTTGTTCACTATCAACTTCAGACGTGTTTTGATATATCTTCTTTTCCTTAACTTCATCTTTTTCCTAGTACCTGTTTTCTTTTCTAGTACTCTCTCATCTTTATCTTCCTCCTGAACTTCTTCTTTGCTTTCTTCCTTGATCACTTCACTTTTAGATAAATCAACTCCTTTCTCATTCATTAATTCTTGATCAACCTTTCATCTTCAGCAGACCCAATAGAGATGAAATCTTCATCAGAATCCTTAATCTTTTTCTTGCAAGCTTTTACTTCCTCAAACTTCTTGATTTTCAAATTCAGCATGGTTGTAGTTTCCCACATGCTTATAGTAGGTCATCATTTGATTTCTGAGTTGATTCTTGGTTGGTGGTTTATTCCTTATAGCTTCTGATCTTTGTTGAGCAAGAAATTTTCTTTGAGCAGCAATTGTGTCATGAAGGAACTTTGCTCTTTCTTCTATTGTAAATTGCTCTCTTTCTTGTTCTTGAAGTTTCTCAGCAAGAAGTCTATCTGCCTCAATCCTTGCTTTTATATCATCAAAGTCTCTTATAAGATCTTCATTTGCAGCATTTTCTTCAGCAATTCTGTTTCTCTCCTCTTCAGCTTCCCACTCTTCTTGCACTTTCCTAGCCAACTCTTCATCACTTTCAAGCTGCTTAAACTTCTTCTCAGCTTGAGGAATACCATCAGATTCACTTTCAGATTCATCCTCCTCTTCAATCTTCTTCTTCCCTTTGTCTTTTGGATCAATCTTTGGAAGAGGCTTTAATGTGAGAAGTGATCTTGTAGAAGTAGGCCTAGGTCTATCAGTTTCTTCAACATCCTTCAACTCTACACCTTTCTCTTTTTCTTTAGAAACAGCTTTGGCTTGACTCATGTTGAGGAGAACTTTAGCTATTGTTTCATCATCTCCAAATATCATAGAAGTGGGTGTTTGAGTGGCTTGAGTAGCAATTTCTTCCTCAGTTTGATCTTCAGTACCTTTTATTTGCCCATCAGTACTTTTAACTTTCTCTTCAGTACCTTCTTTTTGCTCTTCAGTACTTTCAAAGATCTCTTCAGTACCTTCATTTTTCTCTTCAGTACCCTCATTGTGCTCTTCAGTACCTTCAACTTGTTCATCAGTTCCTTCAATTTGCCTGTCAGTACTAACTTTGGATCTGTCAGTACTAACTATTGGTATGTCAGTACTAACGTTTTCAATGTCAGTACTAAGTACATCTTCAGTACTAAGTATTCTCTCATCAATCTCCTTGTCTTCATCTACTATTTCTCTTGTCCTCCCTTCATCTTGAGCATTCTCTGTGTCCATGTGATCAACTGTATCTTCAGGCATTTCATCAAACAGAGGATCTCTTTGAACTGATGATTCACCTTTTACAAACTTCCTCCCTTGTTTGGATATAGACTCTTTGTTCACCCTGTGTTTCTTTGAGAAGCTCTTCCTTGGGAATCTGTGCTTCAATGAGACACTTTTCAGATATGCTCTATGGTGTTTGATGACAGGTTTAACTTGCTTCTTAAGCTTTGTGATCTGAGCCTTCAAGGCTTGTATTTCCTTGGCTTGATCTGAAACCTGTTTACACAAGGAAAGAAAAATATCATAGACACTTTGGATAGTCATTTCATCCTCATTCCCTGAAAGGGATTTATCACTGGATGAATGACCTCCAAGATTCTCACCAGAAGATGCTGGAATAGAACCAGTAATATTAATAGTGGGTGAAGGTCTAGGGGAAAGGTGAGAGTGGTGCTCAATAGGTACCTCACTAGTTTGAGAAGGGGATGAGTCAGTCTGTGGCTCATAAGGTACTTCACTAGTAGGAACAGGGGAGGGTGTAGGTTGTGCTTCAGATGGTCTTTCTGAAGAAACACCCTCATCCTGAGTTGGTTGGACCAACATTATAGCAAACAAAGGGGTGACTTTCCCTGAAAAATGTTTACCCTTCTTGACCATGAAAGAAAAGACTTTACTAGTTAAAGTGTGTATAGGAAAATGATCTAAAGGTACAGATACATTATCTAGTTATTTACCTAAAAAGATAGAAATAAAACGTGGGTACATAACAAATTTCTTCTTAGCATCTAAATGTCTAAGCATACCATCAAAAATTAATTTAGAAAAATTATACTTCTGATGAGAAGTTAAACATATGACAGCAGTGGTAATGTTAGTAGGAATTTGATCCCAAGAGGTACTTTTGGAACTAAGACAATGATTAATTGTATGAAATAAAAACCTCCATTGGGGTGAAAACAAAACTTTATTAAATGTTAACACTGTTAAATCCCCCTCATACCCCATTGGTTGTATAGCATCAAATATATCCTGATTAGGTAATGTGTCTATCCCATCAGCATCATCAAAAAGAAGACCACCTCTGATGGATGCCTCAGAGATAAACACAGACTTGCCAGCTACTTTGGCAGTAATGTGCCTAACATTGTTGATTGTTTTGGACTTAGCAGACGTCCAAAACTGTTCAACAAAGGTAGTAGATACAATAGGACTTACAGTGAGAGCATGATGAGTTGAACTTCGCGTAAGAGTGTCCACCCCTGGTTTGGTTCTCATTATTAGGGAGACTTGTGACCAGGCAGAAGGTAGAGATCTTAGGAATTTTTGATTAGCATCCTCAGTAGATACACCTGCTCCATGAATCTCTAGCCGACTTAGAAGACTTTGGAACCTGTCATAACCTTTGTGAGGTCCTTCTGTGTTGGATACAGAGAATCCTTCAAACTGTTGCTTCAAGATATACTTTTGCATCTTCTTGGATTCGTCATTTCCACCAAATCTAGATTTGATGGCATCCCACATTTCTTTTGCATCTGTCATCTTATGAAACTTAGCAAGATGATCTTCTGGTAGGGCCATAAGCAAGGTGGTCCTTGCTTTTCTCTCTCTTTCTCTGGCTACAATCTCTTCTGCAGTTCTAGGAGGCAAAACCTTAATTTGTCCTGATGTATCTGTAGTGATTGATACAGGACCATTCCCATTTTGTATAACCTCCCAGATTGGATAATCTGTATGGGCCAAATAATGCTCCATTTTCATAGCCCAGATATCATATTCTCCCTTTTTGAGAATAGGTAGCTTGATGGTTGATACTGTATGAGGAGTTTGTTGGGTTGGTGTTTGTGATGATGGTGGAGGTGGTGGTGGTGGTGGAATTTCTTCTTGTGATGATGATGGCATCATGTTTAGTTTAGGAATATGAGAGTTTGATTTGATTGTTTTTCTTATTCAGAGTTTCTCACAGGCTCTGATACCACTTGTGAGTCCCTAAATGAATAGATCTTTGTAGCCTATGAAGGATGATAGCCAAGATGTATAAATACAACTGACTATATAGAAACACTGATTATGAATACAATATGTTGATGCGGAATCTCAACACAAGTACTAAGAAAAACAATGTATAACTAAATAACAACTTCTATTAATCTGCTTTGAACTATTACAGATTACTAACTATTTGAGATATGATATTGCTATGAGATATCTTGAGGACGTATCTCTAACTATGCTCAGAGAAATCCTTTTATAGACTAAGGATAAACTCTCACAAGCTTACAAATCGCTAACAGATAACACATATCTTTTCCTAGAATATCTCATACATATCTCATAAACGGTACTAACTATTTTCTAACTAACGGTACTAACTAATTCAACAGTACTTACATTTTGTACCGTCAGTACTAACTATAACTAACAGTACTAACTATTTGTACTGTCGGTACTAACTTACTAAAACATAAATCCTAACAGTATGATATGTTGAATGTGCTTAATGTGTAATGTGATAAATTGATGAATGTGGTCTTATGGACTAATGAAGGATGAGAATGATGAAATGTGATAGAATGATGTGTAATGTCATGTTATTACCATTTACTTACTAAGCGTAATGCTTAAGGTTTTGCTGTATAATGTTTTGTAGGTGCAAGCAACGGATGTAAAGCATTTGGTAAGAAGTTAAATGTGGAGGCAAGGAATATATATAAGTAAACTTATGCATAGAGCTTAGTACTAGATACCGAGCTCGAATCGATGTTGAATCCCCAAGTGAAGTAAAATGGTTTATAAGTGTCAAGTGTCAACGTCCTTTGTATTGGTCTTGTAAAGGAAGGAAGGTAAATGGGTCAATAGAGAATGTAAACGGGTCAAAACGGGATGTTTGGTAAATCTCGTAAACTATATGTTTTAGGTCAATTAGACCACAAATTTTTATGATAATGTTGTATTATAATGTTTCAATGAATTCTGGAAAGTTTCATCAAATATCGAGTTCGGGAAGTTAGTTTTTCATAATAAAACGTAAAAAATGACTTTGGTATGTATTAGGGAGTCTCCAGCCGCCTGGCATGGCCTTTCAGCCTCCCGGCTGGCCACCAACGATGCTCCAGCCACCCGGCTGGCTGGGGGCTGATGTTTTTGTAAAATTGTTTTCGACGTAACTTTTAACCCGTAAGGACTTAGAACGAGTTTCTTATATCGTTGGAAAGCTTATGAAGTCTACTTTGTGATAATGAAGCATTAAAGGGTCTAATTGTAATGTATTTTAAAAAGTATAATAAGGAATGACACAAGGTCATTGCCAGTCAAGCATTTTCGCAAAAGTTTTTGATTTTAGGTCAAAAGATAAGTCTGGAAATGGGTGTTTCAACTTGGTATCAGAGATTCGGTCTAAGAGAATTAGGTTTCCACTATATGATTCCTAAACTTAGACCACTCATAGATGTGTATGCCGTAAGATAAAGTAACAAAGAATATAAATGCCTTAGTTATAAGGTAGTTAAGTGCTTGCGGAAAATAGAATGATGATGCTTAGACATATCAATGAGTATGCAATGTGTTTTGGTCATTGATTATGTGACCTTGATGTTGATTAGAATGTTAAATGTTTGTTAGAAGGTTATAATTGAAAATGTAGATGTACTTATGTGATGTAAGACTGTAAGTATAAGAAAGTTATTCTCATGTCTAAGTGTTATATGAATGACGAATGACATGATATTATAAGAAGTGTGAGCTAAGTAAATGCGTAAATGTTTTAGTTATGAAAAGGTTACTTATGTGAAATTATTAATAAAAGTAAAGGTTAAATGTCGGAAAATAGGTTTATATAATGTGAAGTCTATGTTATGTTAATTATATGTCTAAGTGATGTATGATATGTATGACGGTATAAGTTATGAAGTGTTTAAGTAAAGTAAAATGCATAGGGTTGCATTTTTATAAGTAATAATGAAAGTATGTGAATCGGACAAGTGAAGGTGTAAGTGCTTAAATTATGAAAGTTGCTTAAGCTAAAATTATTAAGTATTAAAAGTAGATGTTTTTATGCATTCTAATAAGAAAGTTAATGGTGATGAGCCATGTTATTTAGAAACATGTCGAGTAAGTCATGATAGCAAAACACGGATAAATGTGGTGAATGAATAATGTTTAAGAAGAGTTGCGCTAGAAATCCTAAATGATGCTAAATGCGCTAAACGAATGATAAAGAATGAATGCAATCTCGTTGATATATGAAGAAATGTATGATAAGTAAGGTGGATAAATAAGCGTACCTTAAGGTAAACCAAAGGAATGAATGATAAAGAATGACTAGAGTCATGTAAATAAATTAAAGAAACATATTGATGAATAAAGTGAAGTAAATGAGTGTATTATATGAATAACCTATGAATGGCTTATAAGCGAAAAGTTAAGCGAACTAAAATGATGCATAGAGAATTGGATAAGTTGTCAACTTGGGGTTGACAAGAGAATGATAAATGAAATGTGAAAACATATATGTATATGTAATGCATGAGAATGACAAGTATCATATGGATCTTGTATAATGTAATGAAAGATGATAAAGCGTGAAGTAAAATTGCTTGAAGCAATAAAAGAAGAAATGAAAAATGAAAAAGTAAATAATTAAGAAGGTATGAGGATGTCAAAAAGGATAAAGAACGATAAATTAAACTTAGCTTGGATCCAATGTGAAATGTAATGGTATCCTTCGGGATAGCCTAAGAATGTTAATGATACCACAAGGGTATTGGTAATGGGCGAATTCCTATGGGAAGAAAGCCAAGTTTCCTTTGGGAAAAATTTAACAAGATTGGATCCAAGGCTACAAAGGATGATATTAAAAATGAATGAGTATCGATAAGTGGCTAATGTAAAGTAATGAAGACTTAAGCAGGTTCGAGTGTTATGTCGGAAGTGTATAAGTAGGATGATTTATAATCTCTTTATTTAAATGGATTGGGACACCTTTTTATTTAAATAAAGAAATTATGAATCACAAAACCATAAGTTAATACTTTCTTATTTGCATTGATTAGGACGCTTCTTAATGTAAATAAAGAAGCATAAACGAGTGGGCTTATGTGTTCTCGGTATAGCATGAGAGGAAAAAAGAAGTAGAAAATGAAAGTTTAAGATTAGTTAGACGTCATAGGAAATAAGATAGGCGAAATAAGAAATTTGAGTATGACTTTTAGTAGAGACTTTAAAGAGAAATCTAAGTTTAGATGTTAAGAGTATATGACTAAGAAAGAAAGGTTGAAATGATGTTATAATATGCCTTATGGCATGGTGTAATGATTATGGTAGTTGCTAAGTATTATTAGCATCCTAATGTAAATGTGAAAGGTAAAACGCAAAGTATTGAATTATTTTAAGTGACTTATAGTCCTTGATGAAGATTAACTAAAAAGAAAGAACGAAAGCAAAGTATTAAAATGAAAACGATAAAGGAATGTCAAGATGAATTTGGTAAATTATGAAAGTATTGACTAATGTTGACTTATGATAAGTCAAGACAACGCAATTTCTCAAGTAACATGTGGTTTTTGATGAAAAGTTGGAAAAGAAATGAATGAGAACGTAATGATATAGAGGAAGTTACTAAAATGATATAATCCGAAATGGTAAATGTCACCTAAATGACGATTGTCATTAGAAAAAGTGTAAGTATGATAGGAATGAACGTGAAGAAAAATGGGTTAAGGATAATTAAAGGTATAATGGAATGGCTAGAGTTGTAAAACCACGTAGGTCGATGCAACTAGTTAAGTATATGCATGTAATATGCTAAAATGAAATGAGGAGTAAAATGTGACCAAGTTATGGTTAATGTTAGACGAAAAGATTTCGGGGACGAAATCTACATAAGGAGGGTGTAATTGTAACACCCTAAAACCGGTTTTTAAGTATTTATTTACGATAATGCCATATGATGAGTTTGACTATGACTTTTGAAGGTTTGAAAATGTTACGTGATTGGCTAGTCAACCCGATAGTCAAACTATAAGTCAAATAATATGTAAATGGGTTTAGAAAGATTAACGAGACACTTTTATTAAAGGAATGGACTTAAGGGACTAAAGTTGTCAAGTGTTAAGTAAGTTATATAAGTTAATGTGGCCAATATTGAAAGAATAAGACTCGAGGGACCATTGTTGCCAAAAAGGCAAAGTAGTACCTAATATATATCTTGATAATTCCCTGGAGTTCTATAAGTTTCTAGAGAAGTGTAGTGTGGTGTGTGTGGTACCAAACAAGAAGAAGAGTAGGGAAACAAGGCTTTCTTATGATCAAATTGGTGCAAGATTAATGTTCCAATTCAAGGTTTAAGCTCTAGTAATGATCCTACACCAAGTAAGTAATCCTAATTGAGTTAATTGAAGAATTAAGGGTTAGGGTTCATATACCCAAATTAGGGGGTTTTGGGTAATTATGTTTCTAAAGCAAGAATTAAGGTGTTTACGATTATGGGTTAAGGTAAATTGATGATTAAATGCAAAGTAATGAGAGTTTCATCATATGATCAAGATATGATCATTTGATGATTAGAGCTAATGATAAGTATGATTAATGGGTCATGTAAACCCTTGTTAATTGTATTTGTTTAAATATAAAAAATAGGTGCTTGTAATGATTTTGAGTAAGAACTAAGGATTGAAGATGATGGTGATAATGCTTATGTTTATTAACTTGGATTCAATGCAAGTAAACCGGTTATAATGTGAAATTATATTGATTTTACCAAATGTGTGTTATGTGGTTAATGTAAGGAAAGTTAGGATGCCTTGGTTAGAAAGCTTGGACTATATAGTAGATGTGAGGCTAGTTGGCAAAACTAGCAAAAGATGTGGTTAAGTCTAGTGTGACCCATTTAAGGTATGTAATGATTTGTATGGTATGTTAAATGTGCTTAATGTGTAATGTGATAAATTGATGAATGTGGTCTTATGGAATAATGAAGGATGAGAATGATGAAATATGATAGAATGATGTGTAATGTCATGTTATTACCATTTACTTACTAAGCGTAATGCTTACGGTTTAGTTGTATAATATTTGTTGGTGCAAGCAACGAAAGTAAAGCGTTTGGTAAGAAGTTAAATGTGGAGGCAAGGAATAGATATAAGTGAACTTATGCATAGAGCTTGGTACTAGATACCGAGCTCGAATCGATGTTGAACCCTCAAGTGAAGTAAAATGGTTTGTAAGTGTCAAGTGTCAATGTCCTTTGTATTGGTCTTGTAAAAGAAGGAAGGTAAATGGGTCAATAGAGAATGTAAATGGGTCAAAACGGGGTGTTTGGTAAATCCCGTAAACTATATGTTTTGGGTCAATTAGACCACAAATATTTATGATAATATTGTATTGTGATGTTTCAATGAATTTTGGAAAGTTTAATCTAATATCGAGTCCGGGAAGTTAGTTTTTCATAACAAAACATAAAAAAATTACTTTGGTATGTATGAGGGAGTCTCCAGCCGCCTGGCTAGCCACCAACGATGCTCCAGCCGCCCGGCTGGCCATCCAATCACTCGGCTGGCTGGGGCTTATGTTTTTGGAAAATTATTTTCGACGTAACTTTTGATCCGTAAGAACGAGTTTCTTATATTGTTGGAAAGATTATGAAGTCTATTTTGTGATAAAGAAACATTCAAGGGTCTAATTGTAATGTATTTTAGAAAGTATAATAAGGAATGACACAAAGTCATTCCTGGTCAAGCGTTTCCGCAAAAGTTTTCTATTTTGGGTCAAAAGATAGTCTGGAAAGGGGTGTTTCATAGAATCATTCCATCTCCAAATTAATCTATCTAACAATTTTCCACAAATAAACGAGTGTGAGTATATAATTGATTCCGTGTAACTTTTTTTGTAAAAGCCAATGGGTAATAAAACAAGACAAATGAAATTAATCAAAAACAAATAAACAAGCAAGAAGAAACGCAGATTCTTTACCGATGACTCAAAACATGATGACCTTTCATATTGGCATAATAAGGGTAAACACGTAATATTGTATTTTATTATAGGTTTTTTAAATATCCAAATCCTTTAATTATAATTAAATTGAGTGTTTAGATATACATGAGTATTTTGAACTTTGTAAAGGACATCGATGTAATATAAATTTTTAAAATGATATTGATATAATTTAATGTTTTTTTAAGAATATCAATGTAATTGTCCTTCTATTATTTAAGAGATTTTTATCATGGAAATATAGAGAAAACTATATCATTTAAATGTTGCTTAGAATATGAGTTATAACATGTGAATAATGTTTTTGATCATATACAAATTTCAAATTTAGAACCTAGAATGAAGCGAAAAACAATTTTAGGCTGCGTTTGGTATGCACTTTTTAGCTGCATGGAATGGTGTGATAGAACAAAATAATTGTTTGGTAGATAATGAAAAGAAAAAGTAATGGAATGATTATCAAAAATTCATTCCATATCACAAAGGTAACTTTTGAGATGATACCATCTGACAAACCCATGTAAGCCACACAAATTTTTTTTATTACTTTTATTTTTTGTCTTCTTCTTACATGTTTGATAAATAAAACTATAAAATATATTTAAATAAATATATAAATTAAATAATTATTAATTTTCTCTCTCCTACTTTTTCTTTCAAACCAATCCCAAATTCAAATCCGATTCTAAACCCACTTACAAACCAAACGGACCCTTATAAGTAGTTGTTGGAATCTTATTTTTGGATCTATTTATATCATGATTATTGCATCCAATTTCGTAGTGTTGTTTATTGGTGCATGTGGGCCACTTGGATTTTCATAGTGCATTTTGTTTGATGATGTACATTCAATAGAAATGAAAGGGACAAAAAAAAAGATATAGTAGTATTAAACTTTGGGCATGTAGTAGTTATGACTTGCGCTAATTTTAACTTAAGTGGTTTTAAGGAATCTTTCGTACAAGATGGGATTAGGTACTGTTAATGTTTTTGGTTTTAAGAAATCCTTTCATTCTTTAAAAATTAATTTTCGACTTCTCTATCGAATCTAAACGTATACGAAATATGTTTAACAAAACGTGTTTGATCAAGTGATTATAATAAATGTACGAACTTGTATAGACGTTCTTACTTTTGGACTTTTGGTAATAACGCGAATCTCATAAAATACTTTTATATAGGTTAAATATGTACGGGATGTTTGATAGTCCATATCAAGCATCTATTGATTTATTGTCAACAACCCAAATCGATGTACCGTTAATGTGATTTGTAAGCTGTTATCACATTGATTTTCTTCTAACGGCGATTTTATTAGAACTAGCCAAGAGCTAGAAAAAAAAGCTACAAGGGATTAGATGTATGAACAAGCAATAGCCGGATCACTAGTATATTGTCTCGTACAAATAATAGAGATACGATGATATTGAAGTAAATCTTCACACCTTGGAGAATATTCCTGTTCCGATAGAGCTGGAGCCCTTCAGGTTCCTGAAAGGTATGAGACAAACACGTTAGCCTCGTCTTGGGGGTGTCCCAAGACCAAGCTCCGGCGCAAGAATGAGTAACGGGAGAATCCGATAGATATGTATGAGTAGAATGTAGTTGAGAGTGAAGTTAATGCTACATGTATGTGTATAAATGAAAGGTATTTATACACATTCGAGGAACAGTGTCGGGACACTGTGCTCGTACTGTAGAGCATGGAGTTCTGAGCTATACCTTGTACTCTTGTCAGGTGTCAGACGAAATCTTAGGGACATAATCCCGTGAATTCAGGAGAACGAGTAGCCTGTGTGTTGTTCCGACATATCTTCTAGAAGCCTTACCGGAGAACCTTTCAGAAAAGTCCTTTGGTGATCCTTTCGGGTACCTCCGTCGTCATGTCCCCCCCTAGTATCATGTGATCAGCTATTAGGTGATTGCATGATACTTAATTTATTCCGACGCTTTGAATGTATGTATGTACGCTCCTTATGGCCCCTAGAGATGAGCATAGGTATACGTCATTGTTTTTTAGAGGTAAGCTCTCAGGACGAGTGAGGTTTTTGTCTTGATATTCATGGTGGTGCCACGTATAGCCACGTATCATTTTTTATACGGTTCAGATTTTGCCATGTCAGCATTGGTCACATCATGACTCTTCAGTTACCCTTTTACTCGCCTATAAATACCTCACTCGACTTTTTACAGTTTCATCTTTTTATTGAAATTCTCTCTCTAGGCCCTTCCTTTAGATTCTTCTTCTTTCAGGTGCGTTTCGTCCTTCTATCGTTTATTCTTTTGACCTTCCCTTTTCCCCTGCACCACATGTCTTTCGGAGCTCAAACTGTTGGTGGCGCTGTCATTTCGACGTTCGACATACACGTCTATACTTCCGTCCTGACTTCTGACGAGGTTAAAATCCTTGTTGCAAAATATGCCATTCCTTTAGACCTTCATCCTTGTGTTCGTCCCTCCGGTCTGACTATGAACAGGCTACCGGTTGATAAGACAGGTATATATGATCAGTATCTAGAGCTGTCAGGTGTTAGGGTTCCTTTTTCTACCTTTCTCCTTGGCGTTATTAAACACTTCCGCGTACATATCTCCCAATTAGTTCTGTTAGGCTTAAACCTGTTAACCATGTTCGAGATATACCGCCGTAGTTTAGAAATAACTCCTTCCATCAACCTATTTCGTGCCTTCTATAAATTCAATAAACAGGGTTATTGGTTCTCCTTCGAACGTCGTTCAGAGAAAGGAGGTCACGACAAGATTTCCAATGAGTTTTGCACGAGTCTGAAGCATTGGAAGGACCGATTTTTCCTTATTGACCGTCGTGCTATTCCGGATGCCATTCCGTGGAGGCATCAAATTTCTAGTGTGGCAGACCCTCCTCTTACTGGATTTTGGGCTGAGGACATTTGTCAATTGTGTGAAAACGTAATCGACCTTCGTCTTGTTCATCCGTCCATGTTATATGAGATTGGTCTTACGACCATATGGAAGCATGTGGGGCGCCACCTGGTTTTTAAAGATAGTGAAGGGACTGGTAACATTATTATACTACTATTATTCGTATATATCACTTGACCGTTGTGTTTCTGTCTCACTTGTTTTGCTCTTCCTTTTGCAGTTGCTACCAGCATGTCTCAATTCCTCAAGTTCTCGTTGGCCAGAGGTGTACGCATTGGCAAAGGAGCCGCTTTTGCAGCTGATGAAGTCATTCCTTAGCACACTACCCAGCCTCTGCCTTCCGGTACCCAGATCCCTGAGAAATCTGACCATCAGAAGGTTGTCGAGTATGAAAATAAACGGGTTCTCGCGGCCAAAAGGAAGGCCCATGCTGCCAAGGACAAAGCTACCGAAAAAAGGTCAGCTGCTGAAGGAACCTCTCGCCGAACCAAGAAGAAGAAAACGGATCCTCTGACTTTTGCTTTGGACGAAACCGAAGGAGATGATTCTACCCGTAGTGGTTTCGGAACCCATCATTCTGCTTCACCTCTCAATACCATCGTTCTAGATGACTCGACTGGTGGGGGTGGAACCTTGGAATCCGTTCGTCATTCGGAAGACGATGTGAAGCACCGTCTTGATGATGAGGGAAATGGTACTGAAGTCAACTCTCTTCACGCTGCCTATTCCTTTGAACCTCAACCCTCCAACCATTCCGACGAGGATACACATGTTCATTCCGGTGGAGGTGGGTTTTATCATGATGAAGGAGCCGATCTGACTTATAGGCATGCCTTCGGATCTTTTGGTAAATGCTTTACTATCTTCCTTTTTGCCCCCTCCCCCCTTTTTGTCTTACCTTGTTTTATTTCAGGTCATATGATGAGTTCTTCTTCCGGCGATTCAGGCCATCAGGTTTTTCCCAACCGGAACCCTGGTGGTGATGGCGCCAGTTCGAGCTTTTTCCTTGTCAGATAATTATTCCACCTTGTATATGTTCAATACTTGGGAGGTGTGGCTGATCCTTCATTTTCTTCTATTGCATGTAGTTCTCTGCGGGCAGATGTTGCTCCGCCTGCTCCCTTCGTCTTGGCTTGGAATCTGACTACTCATTCTATTTTGAATGATGCTGAGTCGTGTCGGGATATGATGATCAACCTTGCCACTCCCGCCGTCCAAGACCAACAGAGTCGCTTGAGTAATTATCAGGCTCTCCAGCGTTTGTGGTTCGAGCTTGGTCAAGGGACCTTGGCTTAAATCGACCTTTTACAATAGTATGAATCTTTGAATGATGATTATGGGGAGTTATTTCAGTCACACCGTTCTTGTGGGGATGTTTCAGATAGATTGATAAGGACTCAGAACTAACTAGTCGATGTTATTCGAAACCGAAACAAACTGGTTGATGACCACCAGAATTTGTAGCAAGAGCATTTTGGTTATGCCGGTAAAGAGGTGGGTCTTGTTGAAAGGCTTGCTGTGGTGGAGAAGGAAAAGGATGATCTCCTAGATAAAACCCAAGAGCAAGAGGAGAGGATCAAGCAATTGGAATAAGAGCTTGCTTCCAAAACATCCTCCTTGACCAAAGCAGAGAGCTCTGTTAGTACTTTAAAGGGTGATTTGGAACGCCTGACCATAGATCTAAGTCATGCAGAGATAGTTAGGCACAACTATGTTTGACAACTGCTTCCTACCGCCTTCCAACTACTTCTCTCCAACGATGAGTACAAGAAGAGTTTATCTGATTTTTCAACTAAGCCATCGTCGCTGGATGATTAGAGGGTGTGAAAGTTGGGCATTCCGAGGAGGATGCTGAAGCAATCCTGGCTGATGCTATTGATTATGATCCCAATTGTAAAGATGCCTTTATGTCTGCATTTGAATCTCATTTTACCAAAAGCTATCCGTAAGTGGAGAAGCTTGCTGGGTCCTTCCGTCTCCCTTTGGGAGACCTCAAAAATATGTGGCCGGAGGGTAAAGGACCTACGGTAGGTAGTAGCGCTAGAAATACGCAATAGCTTATTGGGGGGAGGGGGGTTGTTCCCCTTTTTTGGGTTATGTAATGTACATGTTTAGTCACTTTATGAAATCTGTGGCTTGTACGGATGCGCACTATACATTGGTGCTCTTTTTGTAGCTTCGTGTGTTGGCCGGTTATAATGGATTTGTTTTTCAGCTTATTTTTACATTACCGCATTTTGTCGTTTCCTTGTCATTTATACTTTTGCATTTTTTTCCGTTATTGGCCTCCGTACCGTTTGGTTTCATCCGGAGCGTCTTGCATTCTGGGAAATATGCGTCACTTGTCCATTGGCGTTTAGACTCATCCGGAGCATCTTGCGTTTCGAGAAATGCGCGTCACTTGGCCTTGGCGCTTGGACTCATCCGGAACGTGTTGCGTTCCGGGAGATATGCGTTACTTGGTCATTGGCACTTGGACTCATCCGGAGCGTCTTGCATTTCGGGAAATGCACGTCACTTGGCCATTGGCGCTTGGACTCATCCGGAACGTGTTTGTGTTCTGGGAAATATGCGTCACTTGGCCATTGGCGCTTGGACTCATCCGGGGTGTAGAAAACTTACCGGGATAAAAATAGCGTAGACATTGGTTATGTAAGTAGGTAGGGGGTAGCAAATCCCTACCAGAACCACAAATTGGTTATGTCTACTTTTTGGCTTTTTAGGAAAATTATTCCTCTCCTTAACTTAGGAGGGAATTTTCATTTGAAATAACAACCGTCATTACATTAAGCATTCGTTGGGTCATCAGAATTCTAAACACAATAATTTCTATACGTAGCACTTCCTAAGGTTGATGGCGTGCCAAGTTCGGGGCACTTTCTTTCCTCCTATTATGTAGTATATTGGATATCACAATACAAGCTCAGGAATGATGGGTTGGCCAAATTTCTAGAGAGAGAAAATGACTTGTCTAGTGAGAGAAAACACCTTTAAGTGTGTGTATTATCAAATGAACAACCAACCTCTTCCCATGGCTGGAAAGGGGTATTTATACAAGTGTTTTGGTGCCCCTAAATAGGCCATGGAGTAGGCTAACAAGTGGGTAAAGACCCATCCCAACACCATAAGTCGTACGGTAACTAAAAGATTAAAACTAAGACTACGAGCTAACCTATGCAAGATATAACACGGGGTGACCGAGTCTTTTACATGGATTTTCATAATCCTAACAATCTCCCCCTAAGGGAGGTCACCCCAGAAAATACAAATTGAATCCTAGCATTATATTTGAATTAATCTTTGATTCTGGCTTGTAGTCTTTTGATTCTTCAACATTTGTCGTTGTACATCAAGTAGTGATCTTTGAGCTTTGTTCCTTGGACTTGAGTGATCTTTGAGCTTTCTTTGAGATCACCATCCACTTTAAATCTCTTAATCATCCTTGTTGTGGAATATTGCCTTCATGTGATGTTGTGACTTTCGGACCCGCATACTCACACTCTTCTGGATCATGATAGTACTTATCAGAGTTGCGGAAGCTGTGTTGTAGGTCTTTCAGTTGTCATGATGTCTTTGATTAGAAACATTAAGTGTGAGCATGGGGTTGTGAATTGACTTTACTGGAACGAGGCATCTGCATCTCCATCTTTATGTAATCCTAAAATACAACAGTTAACAACAAGGCTTGGTGATGAATATGACTTTGTCATTCGTCAGAGTTCGGTTGCATTAAACTCCGGTTCCGTGAGGACCGTTTTACAGTATAAATACTATACCTATGATCAGGTAGATTTATTATAAGAACCTCCTTAACAGGGTTTCCAGCTCAAAGTGTTAGATCATCTAACGCAGATGCATTAGATTCACTATACTTGCTAGTATCTCTTTACCGGACACCTCAAAGCAGGCTACCTCACTAATAGTATTGCTACTAATAGAATGGTAAGAGTGAATCAGTGAGTTACTATCTCACCGATTGAAGATAAAATTGATTTGAAAATCAATCGATGTGTCACTAGTTAAAGTGATTTTTGTAACACATCGAGAGTTTTAAGCTTTTATCAAAATTCATCCTCCGTCATTTCATAATCTGGACCGAATCGATGCCAGTGTCACAAGTTTAATCCATTAAGGATCTCACAAGTTACCTACCTAGAGCTTGTTTGATGTTGGCTCTAGCAGGATTTCCATCTTCACTGTGAATACTTTCGTATCACTAGGATGTTCTGGCAATATCACAAGGATAATGCGTAGGACTCTTCAGATAATCCTTGTTTTCACAGTGTGTGAAACACAAGTATATTAGAATAGTGTCCTAACGAGATTTATTGATGATCTCATGGCTCTAGACTCAATAGTGCATTTTTGGTATTTGGTAGTCGGAGGCTGGAGTGGACTGCCACCTTTTCAATATTGTCTAACTCAGAGTGATAGAGATGATAGAAATGTATTGATCTCTGTGAGAGGTGAAACAAGAATCCTTTGAGGGATCTTGAGTGGCTAGAGAGGGTTGTGCAGCGTATCACTGGGTCCATGATACTTGTCTTCAATGTCAGCAATCAACCATGTGATTCTGACAGCATATGTAGTGACCCGGTTTCTGCCTAAGGTTTAAGGAGGGCTGCTTTCTTTTCACCCTGTATCTTAGCATTTCTTTTTCATTCTTCAAACCCTTCAGTGCTTACCGAGATTTCATTACTAGAACCTTGTTGGGTGTGTTCCAGTACTGGATCCATCTCAGTCCGCACTATTCCCTTATTCTCACATTACTCCATTTATAATCATACTTAAGGACTTTTACACTAACTAGTGGATTGTCCTTGGGTAGATCCCTCCGTCTCTGGCGGGATCGTGGGATCGAGTACCTAACCTTATTATCCTTATAACTCCGATAAAGTAATTACATGGTCGGTCTTATGTGATTCCACAATTGCCATCATAACCATTCGCTCCCCCTCAATATGTGCATCGATATTCGAAAGAGTTTAGCACATATAGGAGATCCTACACTTGAGTTAAGAAATCATAATGTTTATCAGATTTTCATAATTAAATCACATTTTCTCCCCCGAGCAAAAATTTCAAAAATGTTGAGATTTTGGGTCTCAATTGATTTAAGTTAGGAAAATTTGGGAAAAAGTGTGTCAGGTTTATACAGGCCGATTATGGAACATATGAATACTTAAGATACAAGCCTAAGAGACAGTTTAATCACTACATTAGAATGTACATATGACAACAACATATAAGAAAACTACCCTTCATTCGGTTCTCTTCAGCAGTCGGTAGTCTCATTCTCTTATTCTGCCACCAATAAAGCTTTCCAGATTCTGGAAGATACATCTTGTCTTAACTCGTTTCTGTATGGCAAACATAAACTCCTTGCTTCTGTCGACGTCTTTCTTCATCCAAAACTGTGTATCCAAACATGGATTCCTCCTGTTGACCCTGAATTCCTTGACTCTGTAATCTAACGCTTCATCAATCTGGTGTAGAGTACCATCACTAAACTTATAGATTTCATTGAACCTCATGATCATCTGAACCCCATATTTGTCCCTAAACGTGACGGCCCTTGGAGAGTCAATTACTGTGAAGTCATGCTTGTACTCAAGTCCCTTGGCATCCCATCGAGGTTTGGTACGGTTTAACTGCGTCTGGTAGCTCTCAATCCCCAGCTGGAAGTCTTCTACGCGTTGTCGGATAACCAAGTTTCTGGTCCATAAGTTGACAGCCGTAGTGAGAATCTTTTTGTCTTAGGGTGAGAGATGGTTTAAGTGACCTTGAAGATTCAACAAGTACAGATCTTCAAAGTCACTAGGGTACATATATTTAAAGTCCCTTTCCGAGATAACGTATTCTTTGAGATCAGCTCGACGAAGGACAATCTTCTTCATGTAATTGTACCCATACATTGGGAAGACTTCAATTCTTACGACACTTAAGATACGCATATGGGTTCGTAAAGCCCTGCGATCACCTTCAGATGTGTGTCGATCAATGTAGAACCTTTATCTTTGAAACCACCCGTGAGATATACCATACATCGCAGCGACGTCATACTTGCATTCTTCTTCAATCCATATCTGATCTGGTACCATTTGCTCTAAGCCTACATCAGGATAATAGGCAGCCTTCATCTTCGAGATAGATAAACTTTAATACTAACTAATCAAATGCGGACTAACACAAAACTGAACTGAACCGAGTCACTTCAGTAAGGTTCTCGGTTCATGTCTTGCACAAAATCGGTTTGATTTTGGTCTTCATATTTCAGACCTAATCAATAAACATCAATCATATCAAATCAATAACCTAACTAATGATATTTGCCGAAAAACCATAACATCAATCAATAGTATTTTGAATACCTTATAAATTTCAGACCTAAACATTCAATAGCAGATATAATTAATTAACTTCACCAAATCTGATCAAACGGCATATTTCATATATGAAGAAAGAAAACAAGGATACCTTTCCAGTCGATGATGAGCTTTCCTTCTTCGTTGTGTTTTTGTTTTTTTAGGTTAATGAATGAATCAATCAATCAATGGGTTTTGATTATATAGATGAATGATTTTTTTTAAGTTGGTTAAGCGATTGTGTGGGTAAGCGCCAAAGAGAAAATTCATAAAGTAAAAGCCACTTGTCGTCTTTTAGCCGACCTTAACCCCATAGTCGTGCTTTACCACTCTACTCCACATGTGTCATTTTATATTATTAAAAAGTACATGTGATATGATTGTTTATCATGGAGTAAAACGTTCAAAGAACTCTTATTTTTTATATTATTTCTCTTTATCACCACCAACATTCCTCACTTTCCTCACCATCTTTATTTTTAGATTCTAGCGACTCCATCACCGCTCGACTGCACTAGCACCACCGCTTGCTGCTCCACCACCGCTGAATTTTGTTTCATAAAAAAAGGTTCGAATAACATGAAATAAATAATTATGTTTCATGTGATAGTTACATTTTCTAACCTTTAAATCTAGAATTTGAGATCTAACGTGGATTGGCCATAACCAAAGTCTAATACATGTATACATACATGATAAAAAATTAAAAACCTACTTAATTCACCATAAATTTGTCATGCCAACCCATGTGCATCACTGAACACCAACAAATATAATAAAAACAACAATTCGAGAATAAGTTAACACTCTAAATGTTGCAAAAACAGGGTGTGATTGGATTGGATTCTTTTATTTACCAACAACTGTCAAACATTAATTCATCAGCGATATAGTAAGAAAGTAACATAACTAATTGCCATATCTTCTTTACAAATAACTAATACTTATCTTCGTAAGTATTCTTGTTCTCCAATCAATCTTTGATCTCATCTCTGTCAGCATAATCCTTCCAGCAGTAGTAATCACTCAGCAGTTGTAACTGAGCACAAGCAGTATTAACCACTTAAAAGTTTACTCTAGCAGTATTAACATACACTACCAGTACTAACTTTCGTACTAGCAGTAGTAACTACTTAGTATATTTTCAGTCTTCATCTCTGAGCAGTCTTAACATCTATTAGCAGCAAGTAACTTCTATTAGCACCAGTAACTTTATGCTAATAGTACTAATATATACTAACAGTAGTAACTAACAGTAGTAACTAGCAGTAGTAAGTTTTACACTACCAGTACTAACTACTTAGCATAATTTTCATTAGTATTACAAGCAATACTAAGTTATGCTTGACAGCACTAATATATACCTAAGCAGCAGTAACTCAAAGAATATCTTGAAGTCTTTAAAACCCAACAAGCTATAACCATTAACTCAGATATCTCAAATCTTTCCAATAGTTGTTCATATTAAGATTTAAGCACTTCAACAGTTTCAAGACAAGATTTTGAGCAAGTAGAATCATTAGATACATCAGAATCAGAACTTGAAGATGAGTAGGCCATGAGTGCATAATTTGTTGGTCCTTCCTCTGCATGATCACTCCAGTCATAACCACCAAGACCATCACATGAGATCAAAGCATTGGAAGTAGTTGCCTCTGTAGGTCCTTGGTTTAGGATCTGACTAGCCTTTGTGAGACTATAGATAACTCAGATAAATCCAAATTAACTATATGAGAGACACTGACTTTGAATTCTCAAGTGTTAATG
>BQNB010066192.1:0-34655 GCA_026074375.1 Tanacetum coccineum
TTGATATCATAATTGATCTTATTGCTAGCTTACTATGTGCGATTATTATCTTTTTTAGACTTGCTAACATGATGCTTAACATCTTTATGACTTGGTAGGTTAACATTTTAGGACTCTTACTTGCTATTGTTCATGATTTAAGTGTTTACATGCTAAGTGTTTTGAGTTTTGGGTGCAAAATGCAGTTCTGGTCGTTTTTTGTTGGAACATGCGACCCACGGATCCACCATATGGTAGATCCGTACGTTGTTTTGGTGGATCCGTGGCTCACTAGTCCAGGCGCCAAAATTTGAAAATTCATGATTTTTAACTTTTTCTACTTTATCTTATAATCATGTTATATGATACTATATGGGTTTTTAAATCTTAGGTTAAAACACTATTCTCATATTATTTTTCTTGTTACATACATAGCTATCATTGTTATTATGTATATGTGCGCTTGTCTACTAACTTTGTTTTGTAGTACACTTCCATAACTCAATTCCTTGGTGTCCCAAACAAGGGGGAGCTCGAGGGCATCAATGTAGATAGCTCAAAGTTGCTTAGAAGATGAAGATTGAAGTATAACTTCACTAGGGATGATGCAAGCTCGCCTTTCTGGGGAGAAACAAAGTTTAACTCCAAGGACACGCCCTTCTAGGGATGGTAGAGTGTTAACGGAGAAGGATCAACGGATTGGAGCATACACTAAGGGGTAGCACTTGCAATTTAGTCATTATTTTTTACTTTGCATTCGTAACCAAGTGACTCAACATTCGTCAAAACAAGATGTGCAAGGACCGCCTCTACAACACCTTTTTGTTTCGACAAAAGGGGGAGAAGAAAGTGTAAACGAGTAACTTTTGAATATTACTATGATCCAAGTTTACATATTTGCCATCATCAAAAAAGGGGAGATTGTTAGTGCAAATATTACGATATTTAAACTAAACAAGTCATTTGGTTTTAATAATGACAAACAAGTAACTTGTAATACATAACATAAAATGTGCAAGTTACGCGTGACCACAACTCATCAACGCATTTATTCATCAACACCTCTTGACGTCTCGAGTCTACTCATGCTTCAACAAAATGTACGAATATATTTTTTAAGTTGCATTATGATCAACCGATTAAACAAACCATTAAAAATGATTAACAAGTAATTAATCACATTAGAGAATAGGAAAATATTAATTACTAGCTTAACTAGACAAGATCTTCCATTTTAGGAATAAATCTTAGAAGATCAAAACATATCTTTCCACTTTAGATAATAGGACAAATTAATTAGTGAATAAGGACAAAACTAATTAATTCTTGTCTAGCTATTTATGGAAATAAATCTTTCATAATCTAACCAAATCTACTAAATATTTCCATATTAAGTTAAGAAATATTTTGTTTCTAGAAGCTTGTACTTAAATATCATTTAAGTACAATTAAGAAGATTTTGTTAAGATTTGTGGATAACTACAAAAGACAAAATAACAACTAGTTTTTTGAATCTGCACACACACGGATCCACCATAACACACGGATCCACCATAACTGGATCCGTGGATCCATGACGGCCAAGATTTGGGTTTTCTATAAATAGCACCCATTTGCTTATCTCTTGACCAACTCTTTTCACAACCTTTCTCCCACATTATTACACACATTTAGGGATCATTATAAACAAGTTTTTATAATGTAAAAACACAATTAATCATATCATCAAAACCCCAATAACCCTTGATCATAATGCTTCTAACTTTCATTTGTTGCAAGCATGATTCTACATGATCCTCCATTCAAGCAAGCTTAGAGATCTTGCCATCATCATCCACCACATACCTACATATATGAAGATCTATCACAACAAGCCAAGAGACTTGTCATCTTCATCAACAACATCATGCTTAGTGATCTTGATGTTTTAGATTAGGCTTTTACATCCAATTGACAATTATGTCTTGGATCATCATTATACACATTTGTGTATCAATCATTATACAACAAACTAGATGTTAGGTGGTTTATGTGTTTAGGCCATAAAACACAAGGTTTGTTATGTTGGGCCATAAAACATAACGGGTTTGGTTGTACCCGAAGAAGGACTCGGTATTTAGCTTAGTACCGGATAAAGTGTAAGCGATGTTAGGTTGGTTCTACCTCGAAGTAGGACTCGGTATTTAGCTTAGTACCGGATAAAGTGTAAGCGACGTTGTATGGTTTTCTCCGCCTTAAAGGAGCTTGTTGATCTAGTGAAGTAACTCTCGAGTTGGGTACTCGAGGAGTGGAGTAGGGCGAAGAGGAGCTTCATAGCCAAACCACTATAAATCATCGTGTCCGGTTTGCGCATTCTTTTACTTACCGCTTTACATTTAGTTTTGCATTTGATCGCTTTTTATTTTATGTTTGCATTGCATCTATGTTTGTGTTGTATACTGTGTTGTGGTGATATGCTTTGCTTGATGTTATATAGTATAGTTGTTATGGTATAAACTTGATTGGTTGTTTGATACAAAAGTCTTAAGTTTATAAAGGAAACATCTTCACTTCCCCCTACGGATTCACTAATCCTTTCCCATTGCTGGTTGTGATACACGTGAATAGCAAATATCAACTTGTAGCACTCACGAAATACATATGTTAAGAATAAATTAGATTAAATCTATCTCGTGAGAATCAACTGCTGATCAAGTCTCTACTCATAAACTCTCTCTAACTATCTTTTTATTAACCGTTTTGTAGGTTATTTGAAGTGACCACTGATGGAGTAAACCCGATATAAACTGAAGTAGAATTCCCCGTTCTTGTGACTTAAGTTTGCACCAATGTTGGAAGAACAGTGTAGAGAAACTCAATACTTACCAAGCAAAGTATGAGACATTCATCACCTTTTGTAATTATCCACAACGTCTTCTATATGTGACACTAAGAACTATAACGTATCTCCTTTAAGTGATAGTTATCCAGGTCTTCAACCATCCACCCCGACTGCTGGTAACTAGATAACCTAAGTCTTCATCTTAAAGCATAAGCCCGAGCAAGTTATCATTGAAAGTCATGCATCCAACCGACCCCGACATCAAGATAAAATAAGAACACGCCTTCATGAAATCCAACTTTAATTTCAAATAAGTGATACCTAATTAATTCCGTAGTCACTTAGAAAAAATAATTCCAAAACTAGCCTTTAAAAAATTAAGTTCCATGATTCTTTATACAAATAGATCCCGTTCTCGTCACTTTGTCATTTTGAACCTCGAATATAACCAATAACCCGTTAATCTTAAATATTTAGTCCAAGTTAACCACTTTATACACCAATTTGTATAAACTTTTGTTTAAGAAACTAGGACTACATTAAGCAAGCTCAAATGTAACTATTAAAAACTAAATATAGCAATAATCATCCCAAGTGAGTCATATAACCAATTTAGTTGTAATACGAAATAGTTACCACTATTATACTCGGTCCAATACTCAAACCCGCCCACTATTATCAGCCCATTTAATAAAACACAGCCCAATATTTGTCTAAAATAACTCTCGGCCTAATTTAATTGGAATAGACACTGGTACAAAAACTGGTATTGGTCACTCCAAAAATGTATGACGATATACATATGGTCACACGTGTTTTTTTGGGTGTTTGTCACTAAAGATCGCGCCACTATAGGTCACATACGGTCACGTTAGGGAGTTCATGGCTATTTCCATTGAAAAAGAGTGACCGAAACCCGAATATGTGTGACAAATTAGGCATAAGTTTTGTTGGATTAATCAGTATTAGTGACCGTAAACACTTTATAGTCACACGAATAGTTTTTGAGAGTAACTATTGTTCGTCCTTTGGCCACATAAATATATAATATATGTGACATTTGAGATGATTTATTCAAGTAAATGTGTATTTTGTGTGACTATTTCCCGTTCTGTGGCAACATGAATATATAATAAATGTGACGTTTGTGATGATTTAGTCACACAACGGGTGTTGTTTTTTTTTGGAGTTAGTCACATACAATTTAAAAAAATGGCCAAAAGTCTTAATAAGTGTGATCATATGTTGTTTAAAGTCAAGTGAATGTGTATTTTGTGTGACTATTGTTCATCTAATGGTCACATGAATTTTAAGTTTGTGTGGTGTTTTTTAATATTTAGTCACACAAAGCATGTTTTTTTAATTTAGTCACATACGAGTTAACCAAAAGTGGCCAAAAGTGTTAATAAGTGTGACCATATGTTATTTAAAGTCAAGTGAATGTATTATTTGTGTGACTATTCTTCATCCAATGGTCACATGAATTTTTAGTTTGTGTGGCATTTTGTAATATTTAGTCACACGTCAAATTAAACAAAGAGTGACCAACAATGTGGATAAGCGTGACCATATTATGTGAGTGCATCTTTTAGTCACATATAACAAATCAATAATTTGTGTCATTATATATATATATATATATATATAACTGATCAATTAAAAACAAAAAGCAATTTCAAATTGAATAAAACCCTAATGTATATAACTGAACCAAATATACAATTGTAATATTGTACATAATCAAATTCTCAGCTAAACACAATCTATAAACATTTCTAAGTAGTTGCATAAAGGAATAGTTATTTGCTTGTTTCTTAAAAAAGATGCCAAGTTGCTACATGTCTCTCTTCTGTCAGCGAAGCTCGTCATCCTACACCACTATCAACGATCACCATCACCATGCCTACAACCACAACACAATGTACTACACAAACACGCATACCTTAAAAATAACAATCGAAGGTACTGCAATAGCACAAACTTCTTTAACAGCACTAATATACTCGAACAGTATTAACAAAGAACCAGCAGCACTAATATATAAGCAGCATTAATTTCCCTTAATCCCAATAGCAGTATTAACAAAGAACCAGCGGTATTAACAAAGAACCAATAGCAGTATTAACAAAGAACCAATAGCAGTATTAACAAAGAACCAATAACAGTATTAACAAAGAACCAGCAGCACTAATATATAAGCAACATTAATTTCCCTTAATCCCAATAGCAGCACTAATATATAAGCAGCATTAATGAATGGTAAGTTTCGTCCTGAGGTTTGACGAACAAAAATTTCTGACTTGTCACTTCTAGCAGAATAATCACGTTCTATGCGACTTACGGTAATACCAGCAGCACAAAAAACCCTAGAGACCTGATTTACCCCTCGGATACCTGATTTCCCCATGCTAGTTCTTCCGTTCTTGGTAGTTCCTTAGGTCAGGTTGTTTATTTTTCACATCTATTTCAGAAAGCATAAAAATCATACCTTTTTGAAGTCATCGATTATCCAACCTTGTTCATAGCTAAGGCTCTCCTAATTAAAACTTTCTTGATTTTCAATCATCGCACCTGCGAAAGAAACATATACTCTAACTCCACGACATCCATATTCTTCAAACCTACTGATGTGGCATTTGTTTGTCAACCAAATTAGGAATACTATTTATAGGTTCAAGTTAGAACAAATTAGTAATACCATTAGAACTCGAAATGTGACAATAAACCTACTGATGTGGCATTTAAAATGTGACAACATACCTACTGATGTGGCATTTGTTCTAACCTGGTCTCGAAATGGTTCAGGAATACGATAGTTGTGACTATGCATTTGTCCAATGGAAATATAATTTCCTGTGAACGACAACAAACATTATGTATAACAAATAAAATACACAGATAAATGCATATTACAATGAAGTAAAAGCAACACTTTAGAGCGAGAGCATTTCAAGATCAAACCACAATTCCTCCCTTTGGGCGGGTCTAAACACAAATAGATATTAAATTCATGGAAAGATTATCAATTATAGCACAAACCTGATTCGTTGCTGCGATTTCTGATGGAGGAGGATAAAACAACTCTGATAATCATCCTGATTCAGCCCGCATCCCGCCTTTCAAGTTGAAATTCAAAAGAATCCCATATAAGTAATTTACCAGCGGTCATGGAGGTCTAGTTTTGATCCGGATGTAGCTTGATTATTATCTTCCAGCATTTCCCGCAACTCTGATAGACAAAACGTTATTGTCAATGTAAGATTTCTAATTATGCGCGGGGTGTAACACTCGTTAAGTGTGGATGAAGTTGTAAGGATTTACGTTAATTATTTGCACCAGAATAATAACCATCGCCTGTTGCAAAATTTATTGAGATCATCTTGTTTCACAGTATGCCTTGCTGCAACTTTTGCATTTTTACTAAATTAAAAAGAGGCTGAAAAAAGCATACCATGTTTCTACAATGATCACTTTTGAAGAAGGCCTCATCATCATCACTTGCTTATTCCCCCTCTTTTCAACATTCTACATGATGTTAAGGGCGTTATACAAAATGCTAACTCTCACCATCCTCACAAAATAAATATGATGCAAGAAAAAGCCCCAACGATTAGAAAAATATTCAAGACAATTTCAAAATTATAATAGCACATAAATTCCTCATGACCTCAATAACCAAACACAAAATAGTATTGTGTAATCAATACTGATGAGAAAATAAGCACATGAAACATGTATAATGTAAGGTGAAACAAAGTTAAGGACCTATTACTATGTATATGTAAATTTTTGACTTCATACAGTCCTTGAGAGCATCTGATGCATATTTAGACCAAAATGAAAGCAGTGGTTCGTCAATTGCTAAGCGTTTATCCAGGATGGCGTCATCGCCTGCTCACACAAAGCAAAACAGAATTCACCAATACAATTCAGATTAAAAAATAAAACTCTTAAATTTGAATAAAATGAAAGCAGTGGTTCTCTGATTTTTTAACGATGATCTGTTTTCTTCTTTTTAATGATATTTTGGTCTTCTCCTAAACTCAACTCAGATTCGGAGTCGCGTCAACAGCAGTGACTGCTCCGTCTTTTACCAGAGGAGTGTTGTTATCAGGCTTGAAGATAAACAAACCGAGCTAGATTAATAACAGCTGAGAATATAACTACTGAATAACGTGTATAAAAGATACCAGTATAAAGCAATACCTACAACTTTCAAGCTCATAAGAAGAATTATGCCCCAAATGTTGTTAGTAAGCCTTGAAATTACAGCTTCTATAACAAATATGGTCATGGATCCATCTAATGCAATTCATGTCACATCGTCCTGCATATTCTCAACATTCAATGTGATCAAGCTGAATATGTGATAATGTTTATGAATGGTGTTTAAAATTTTTAAACAAACAAATCGCCGAAGTTATGTATGAAACTTTAGAATGAAATTTATTCTCTACTTCAAATTATAAAGGGGTGTTTGGAGATGCCTCTAGAAACTGCATATCAGTTTGTATGATGGTGCACAACATCAAACTTCAGATCAAAATATCGCTGCAAAGATTAACACAATGTTGTTAATTGTTGCCACATAAGTAAATGCCATAGATAATACCGTATGTAGTACTGGGTTAAAAAATAGTATATATGTACCGTGATTTCATCTCATAGTTTATCTCTTGATTCTTTATCCACCTTCTTCCAGGATAGAATCTTCAAACCTATGTGCTTACGAACCAGATCTCCTAAAAAACTTGAAAATAGTGCTCTGTGTAACCCTGATACCCTTTCAAACATCAAAGGTTACTTGATCTTTATTTACACCACGGTTTGCCATATTCTCTATGAAAACTTTTATAGCCTGGTTATGTCACTCTTTATCTAGTTTCAGATCTAATTGGTTGGTTCCATCCGCAATTTTCAGACTGGTTGGTTTCCATCCGCATCTTCATCATCAGAAATTCTTCTCGGATTATATCCTAAACTTATCACTCATTTTCATTATCAGAAATTAAACCAGACAGTCATGTTCTCGGCTTGAATTTCCACCAAATAATCTGAACATCGGATTGATTTTCCTTGGACTTCACTTGGCAACAATGTGTAAAGAAATGATTTGGCTTGGTGAGCGGAATGGTGATAGAAGATTTGATTTTTCTGTTTTCGGTTGCTAGTCTTTTTTTTAGGGTAGAGAAAATCAGGGTTTATGATGAATATGAAAGGGCTCTTTTTTTGGAAACTGATATGCATTTAATTAGGTGATTTAAAAAATTTTGGATAAAATTTTGGCTCCAAATTCTTTTAAATTAACAATTTAATTATTTAAAAAAATATCATTTTTGAAAAATCTGCAATTTGGCTCCAAAACTGCATTTTTTTCTCCAAACTACTGCTGGTAATACAGTTAATGCTGCCAGTGGGAGTTTTGCTGCTGTGAAAAGTTATTAACTGCTAGTCATGTAAGACTGCCAGTGGAAAAGTTAATGCTGTTGGATTGTTAAAACTGCTGAGAAGATTACAGCTGCTTATTATAAAATGACCCATTACACCCAAAAGCCTTTTTTATCACAAAATATGTAATCTTGTATGTGACCCATATAATTTTTCCTGTATGACCCGTATCTAAAAATACAAAAAAAAATTAAAACAACATTAACTAAGAAAGTTTGATTAATTACAATCATCAACAGATACAAGTCATTACTGCATGAAATATTGTTTGATCAGTAAAATACAAGTAGATTGCCCAAAAATTAGCCTTAACATGATAACAGAATCACTATTTTAAGTTTGAGTACTAAATTGAATTAAACAAAATGATGAAATTCTTTTCATCACTTCAACATCAAACCTTTCTTTTACCCTTTGACTTGTCTGCACATCTTTCAGGTATCATCATTCGAAAGTTCTCAAAATATTTATCCCATGTTTCATCATTAGTAGTCAAAAGCATAAATTCCCTTGATTGGCAATAGGGCTTTTGAAGCATGACTTGAGAATGGCTTTCTTTGCAACTAGTAGATAATCCTCAACAGTGTCATATCCATACCATTCAAGCAATTCTTTTGGAATGCGCTCTTTAGACCGCCTTGCAATTGATTGCCCTTCCTTAGGAATACTTGTTATTGATGGCCCCTCACTAGAAACACCTTTGTTGTTCATTTGAGCTGTCTGAAGTAAGCATAATTATTTCGGGGGGGGGGACGTAAACAATTAAAAATCAAACCTAAGTCTTGGTAAGTCTGTTGACCCAATATTACAGATGTTAGCACACATTCTGACCACATTACAGATGCACATTACCAGTGCCTATACCCAATTAACCACTAACTTTGTGACTAAGACTAAACCCAGAGCCCTAACTCTCACAATTAAGACCTAATTACCAACAGCCTAATGATTGAAAATTAATAAATAACCTAATCAGAAACCTACTATGCTAAGTAAAACATAAATTAAACCACCAAGTCTGCTAATAAGCTAAACCCAGTAACCCCTAAGTCTGCTAATAAGCTTAACCCAATAACCACTAACTCTGCTAATAAGCTTAAACCCCAATATGCCCTACTCTGCTATCTAAGGATAAACCATGCATGCCCTATTTCTACAATAAGGCAAATAACATAATCAATGAAACCTAAGTCTACTAATTAGCTAAACCAAATAAGCTAAACAACAAAATACCAAATAACCAAATTACAAAGAAGCTATAAGCTAAACCAAAATAAGAACAACAAATGACAAACCTTTACTCATTCTAGATGATGACGATTATGGATTGCTTATGTGGTTTGGAATTAGAGTTGTGTTTGATTATTGGGTCGATTAGAGGAAATTGTGTTTCAATTAGGGTTGTGTTTGATTATTGGGTCGGGTTGTAAGTAGATTACCTATGGACTTAACCCTATTATTAAAAATAAATAAATTATTAAAAGTTTATAAATAAATGGAGAATTAATTAAATTAAAAGTTTATAATTTGTGTTTTTATGAAAAATAATTAAATGAAAATTAATTAAATTAAAGTTTATAATTGTGAATTTTAAATTAAAATAGTAGCTTTAAAAATAAATTAGTTATAGAATTTAAAAATATCGTGTTATAATCATGCTTGATATCAAAACGTTTTATTAAGTGCGGCTTCAAACAAAGAATATCTTATCGGTGGCTGGAGCTTAAGTTAGTAGTATTCATCGACTAACATTATTTGAGATGAATTAAGCCCAATAGAAACGGAGGTAGCTCGTCAAACTGTTGTATCCGTCCTCGAACATTCTCAACAAACTATACGTCGTTTACCATGAATAACGACATTCCATCTAGAATCATTTGTGTCCTCAATAAATTCTATGCATAGCCATTTGTGGAAAGATTGACACTTGTAAAGCCATGATTGTTAAATGTGGAAAGAGTGTTAGCCTCGGTCGAGATAGATGTGATAGCTATAGCATGAATAGTCACCTAGAACACAATATCCAAGTTCACATTTCATAACATCTTTAGTATTTTTGATTGTTTTTTGAATGTTAATACTATAAGAAAAACAATAACAATGATGACATCATGCATGATTTGCTTCACTGACCGACCTTCCCGTAAGAAGAAGATGATGAAAATACCACATTGGACCTTCTCTAATTGTTTTCTTTCTTTGTCGCAATAGTCGTTATACAATGCTTACTGAGAAGTCATGCAAATCACCTTGTATGTCTTGCCGATTATGGAAGTTCACATTAGTTTGGTTTCGTGTATAGTTTATCGTCTAATCCATGTGTGTAATAATTTAATGTTTAATAGTTTACTTTAGCTCATTTATGGATTTTTGTTCACTTGTAGGTCATTAATGTTAATTCGTGCCTTGATAACTTACGACATATCATCTCAGTAACAAATATGTATAAAGAGAATACCTTGTCAAGATTGTGTTTTAAATGTACTTTCACTGATATGACTTTGTTCAAGTATTAGATAATAACCAAGGTTGCAAAAGTCGCGAATCGCGAATTGCTTGTTTTGGGTATTTCCGGCGAGTTTTGTGTAGTAGATATAAACAACTATCATAAGTGATTAAAAGACCATAAGTGATATAAACAACTTATTAATAGACTTTAACAACATAATCATAAGTGATATAAACACCATAGGAAAAACGGAGCGTAGCGAGTCAAAATGGTTGTTTTCGTCCTCCGTAGACAACATTCTCAACAAACTATACGTCGTTTACCATGAATAACGACATTCCATCTAGAATCATTTGTGTCCTCAATAAATTCTATGCATAGCAATTTGTGGAAAGATTGACACTTGTAAAGCCATAATCGTTAAATGTGGAAAGAGGGTTAGCCTCAGTCGAGATAGATGTGATATATAGCTAGAGCATGTATGGGTTAATGAAAAGTCACCTACAAACCACGTAGTGTGGAACCTAGAACACAATATACAAGTTCGATTTTCATAAACATCCCCTTTTCAGTATTTTCGATTGTTTTTTTGAATGTTAATACTATAAAGAAGAACAATAAAATGATGAAATCATGGCTTGATTTGTCTTCACATGACCGCCTTCGTAAATCAAGAAAATCAAGGCCACATTTAAAAACCTAAAACAAGTATTACGACGACAATATCAATATAATTAGGCTGCATCATTGTATGTAATCTTGAGATTGCTGTGTGCTCACGGTGTAATGTAGAAATGTGTGTAATAAACAGAATACTCTCATACACAGTATCCATCAGTCAGCATTCCATAATCATATGATAGCGAGCTAATTAACTTTCCTGTAATATACACTCTCACTACACATATCACACTCCCTACATCCCATGTCAATCTATCTATCACCATCGCCCTCTTCCCCCTGCGCTGTCCCTAAAACTAAATTATTATAGCAAATCTTAACTAAAAATTTCAAGAAAATTTATGAAAGTGCTAAATACTATTTTTGAGGTTTAGAAATTAAAAGTTGGAAGAAATAAGCTACAGATAAGCTGCTAAAAATAAAATAAGCAAATAAGCTCAAAACAGATAGTCTATAAGAGGAATACAAAACAAGGTATAATTGAAAAAGACCCATATGGGCTGAGATGGTTGATGGTCTCACTTGGTGTGGAATAGGGGACGGTCCAGGTTCGATACTGATGGACTTCCTTTGGTATTTCCGTCCCTAAAATTTTTAAAAATCCCCCCATAATTTAAAAGTATTTCCTTCCCCAAAAATTTTAAAACGCCCCTTATATTTTTTTAGCAAATTTCAAATTCTCCCTCCACCCATCTCATATCACCCAAGTTTCTTTCATTTCTTAACGTCACCAATCACAGCCACCAGTCACCATCCACCATTCACCAGTCATGTCACAGCCACCAGTCACGATCCACCATTCACTAGTCACCAATCACAGCACCTAGTCCCATTACACAGTCCGCTGGTCCCGGCCATCAACAACGGATCCGGTGAAGGGAGGTTCATTTAGATCTAAATTAGGTATTTATTTTGGAAATTAGAAATCATTATGTGGTAATCTTAATTTATGCTTACTTTTATTATCAATTTTATTTAGTTTAATTAAGTGGAAATTTGTTTGGTTGTGTATACTTTGGTCATTTTTAGAATAATGAGACAAACAACATAATAGAAAAGCATATGTGTTGTATATCAGGTAGTAGTTCTGATAATCTCATAGTAGGAAACACTTAGCAGCAGTAAATACCATATAAGCTTCCACCATGGAACATGAGTATCATTTTTTGTGAGGTTGCAACTGGAAATAAGGCATGTTTGGGGTAATGGGTTGTTTTTTTTTTGACTAGTCATTGTGAATCAAAGGGATATTTGAGTTACCTCTACACTGTCCACTGTCCCTTGTAATTATACACAAATGCTTTGGTGCTTATATGGTTTAATTTGTGGACTTGTAGGATATATTGTTATAGTTGACCTCAACAACTAGCGATTGGGACAAGTCTTGGATGAGAATAGTAGATCCAAGAAAACAATTTATTGATGGAGTAGAAGCGTTTATTAAAGTATGCAGTACCACACAACTTGCAGAAGATGTGGAACATTCGGACCCATGAGGTAAATAAGCAACCATCTTATGATGCCAGGTCGTTTGTACCACATTTTTAAACCCATAGAGCTTTAAAGTGGAGGAAGTGTAGTTCATTTATTCATATTACGGGATTGATCTACTCTATACAAAATGGGATAAACATGGAGAAAAGGATGAGCAAGCAACAACTGCCCAAATACCTGTTAATGCTACAATAGAGTTTGTTGACGACATGGATTTCGACATGGATTTTGGTTCAGAAATTCCAACAGATGTCCTAACAAAGTGAAACTGGTTAATGCTGCAAAAGAAAGTTTTGTGAGGATGACCTTGCAAGTTTCAAGCAATATTATTAGACGCGTATAGAAGCCAATTTACAAAGGATTGTGTCTAACTCACAAAGTTGTCAGAATAGTTAAACTACTCAACTTGAAGGGTAAGTATGGAGCTTCTGATAAAGTTCTTTTACTGAATTATAGGCTTGTTAAAAAAGATGCTACCTCGCTGGTATACGAATATGGTTGAAAAAACTTATCATGCCAAAAAACTAATGAGAATGATGGGATGAGGATACAAAAAGATACATGTATGTAGCAACAATTGCATTCTTTACTGGAAGGATAACAAGGAGTTGACTGTTTGTCCAACTTGTGGGATATCAAGATGGAAGGTGGATAATATGACAATTAAAGTGTATGAAAAACATTACGACAAAGGTAATGTTCTTGGGTACTTTCCTTTTATTACCAAGACTTACAACGACTCTTTAGTTAGAAGTATTTCAGAAGATCTAAGATGGTAAGCGCAAGGAGGATAACAGATGTTGTTTTACGTCACCCCACGATTCACAGGCATGGCGTACCATAGATGAAAAATTCCCCAAAATTGCTAAAGATCCAAGAAATCTACGATTAGGAATATCGGCTGATGGGGTTGACGTCAACTCAGGAACTAGGCATCATAGTGTATGACCAGTTTTATCTGTTATATACAACTTTCCTTCATGGTTGTGTATGAAAAGAAAGTTTATCATGCTTTCGGTATTAATATCAGGATACCCAGGAAATTGATATCGATGTTTTTAGAAACCGTTGGGTTGATGATCTGCCCTAACATTATTCGAGACAGGGGTGATACATATGATTGCTCCCACAAAGAAAACTTAATCTGTGTGCCGTTGTGTGTTATGGTATGATAAACGATTACCCTGCATTGGTACATTTTATGTGGCTTGTTTCCATACAGTGGATTCAAAGGTTGTGTAGAATGTGGGAAAGATACACATTGTGTTAGACTTTTTGCCTCATCCAATCAAAGTTACGCTAGACACAGACGATATCTACCATACAACCATCCGTTCAGACGAAGGCCAATAAGAAAGGCGTTTAATGGACAACAAGAATTTCAGCTTGCTCTAAATCCATTGACCGGGGAACAAATATACAACGAGGTACAACATATTGAAAATAAGTGGGGAAAAGGAAAACGAACAAACAATAAGACCTTAGAAAACCAAGAAGATTATGAGAGGGTCTGAGGTGGGGCAAGATTCGAATTGCATAAAAGGCCGGAAAACAACAGAAGATGAGAGGCTAAGTTCAAACCAAGTAAATGAAGCATATTAGAAGAAATTCAACATTTGGTATCGAAAGCTAAAGTATTGGAGGCATAATTCTGTTCCACATTGTATTGACTTCATGCATGTAGAAAAGAATGTTTGTGAGAGTCTAGTCGAAACTTTGCTAAATGTTCCTGGAAAGACAAAAGATGGAATGAATGCTCGATTGGATCTGGCAGAGTTGGGGATAAAACCAGAGTTGTTTGCTAGGCAAGAAGAAGACAAAACACACTCCCACCAGTAGGGTTAACATTAAGAATGCTGCAAAAGACATACCTTTTGTGAAACGTTATCCAACATAGGGTACCACAAGGCTAATTGTTCAAAATTCTCTAGTTTGGTCAGCCCTAAAGGATAGGGAAGCTCATTGGCCGTAAATCGCATGGATTATCAACATGCTAAAGCAGAGTTTTTGCCCATTGCTATACGTTCAATCATGCACCCACCCACACGATATGCTATTATCAGGTTTTGCTTTTTCTTTAAATTTATATGTAGGAAAGAAATCAACTTGCAAGAACTAGATAAGCTGTAATTGGAACTTGTTGTGACACTGTGCTAATCAAGAAATTCTTTCCTCTGTCATTTTTGATTATTATGATACACTTGAATGTTTTGCACATTAACTAGGGAGTTAAAATATGTGCTCCAATATGCTCTTCGGTGGATGTATCCTTTCGAAAGATGTATGAAGGTTATTAAAGGACATGTGCGAAACAGAAATAGACCAGAGAGATGCATTGCTGAGGAGACTATCGCGGAAGAAACAATAGAGTTTTTTAGCGAATATCATAAAACCCTGAAAACTATTGGTATCCCACCTGATAAACATGTAACCAATGCAAATGAGGACGGAAAGCCATTGTCGGCCGGCAAATCAAGTGAAGTTTCCAGGGAAGTCTTTCAGAAAGCACATTTGTATGTAATACAGAATACAGATGAAATTGTACTGTATATCAAGTAAGTATTACTAAACAATGTCTATTTCATTGCTTAAAATGTTCTATCAAATATTAATAATCAATGACCATGGTTTTTGTTTCCAGGCGACACAAGCAAGTTTTGAAAATCAAAAAACCCAGGTAAATGAAATAGCGTTCTGCCGGAGAATGAGCACAGTAAAATCTTTTGCGTAACATGGTTTCTGTGAAGACAGGTAATTACTCGTATGTTGTTTATAATTGTTTATTTGTTGCTAAATATAAGTGAGTTGAGATAAAATGTGAAGTGTCCCTCCTGTATATGACATTAGATAGAGGTCCACCAGCACACCATTTCATTATCCCAAACACTCCTATTCTTTAATTGTTTGTTTGTTGTTCCTGCAATTTAAAGGTAATATATACTTGTAATGAAATTCAGGTTAAGAGAGTTGTTAGAGAAATTTAAAGATAGTGTATCAGAAACTGTAAGGTGGATATCATATAGGCCACGCGCCACCATAGTGAAATATAAGGCATATAACATCAATGGGTATACATTTCATACGAAAAGTAATGATGGCATAGTTTATCAGAACAGTGGGGTTAATGTTGAGGCAGTAGATCTTCACATATCTAAAGACGTTGCAACCACAAGAAAAGCATTTTATTATGAGGTTTTACAAGAGATATGGGTACTAGATTACCGTTTTAGGAAAATTCCTCTTTTCAAATGTGATTGGGTTAATCACAAAGCTGGTAGGGTCAAACACGATCCTAATCTTGGTTATACATTGGTAGACCTGAATAGTTTAGGCCACAAGGATGATCCATTCATATTAGCCTCACAAGCACGACAAGTGTTTTATGTGAAAGACCAGATAGATAAAAAATTGTCTATTGTCTTTAGAACACCTACCAAGAATTACAAAGATACATATGACGAAGTCGATGAGGAATTTAGTACAGTCATTCACGAGCACAATGATAACATATTGCCATGTGTAAATCGACGTGACTTGGGTAATGAATCACAAAATGACTACTATCGAACCGATTGTGAAGGTATTGTTATACGAAAATCCAAGTGAAGCATGTCATGCTCAAGTTGTCACACTCTGTTTAAGGATTTATGTTTGTCTGCAGAACCTATTTAAGCTTTTGTTTTGCTGCAAATACTCTTGTAAAGGATTTCAATTTATCTATTAATTGTTTACTTCAGGTTTGGTTGATGTGTTTGTATATATTGTATCTTGCTTAAGCTGCCAATGCAAGTGTAGTTAATATGACATAAACATTAACTACACTTGCATTAGGTTAGTTCATACTTGTATTTATACATTAGCATTCACACAATATCTAATATGAAAACAAAACTCAGAACTCATAAACAAGGTGACACTGTCATTATTTAACACATTCAAAGGCATGATAATAGTCGTGAATAAAAGTTTTGTTACTTGTTTACAAAAAATTTAACAAACTAGTAGCAAAGGTTGAAAAAACGCGAATCGATAGCCGGGTGGTTGACCTCTCTGTAGCTTGTAATCGTTTTAGACGGGATTAATCAATGAATAATCAGATTGCCATTTTTGGCTATTTTGTCATTTAGTGGGCTTTTAGCCATGACGTTGGTCGTGGCTAAATATTTCTTGTGGCTAAAAGCCTCGATTCTTGTAGTGTTAGGCGACGTAACTGCAGAAAAAAGCGACATGGGTCATGGGTCATGTGCATTAGGTTATCACTGGTGACATTCATTAATGGGTATTTGACATCATATGGGTCATATGCATTGGGTTGTAGTTGCTTAAAGTGTCATGTTATGACACATCCATGACTGGTAATAATGGGTAATTAACATGTGGCATGGGCCATGTTCATTGGGTTGTAGTTACTTATAGTGTCATGTTATGACACATCCATGACTGGTGACAATGGGTAATTAACATGGATCATGGGTCATGTGCATTGGGTTGTAGTGGCTTATAGTGTCATGATATCGACCAATACATGACTGGTGATCAACAATGGGTAATTAACATAGGTCATAGGTCATGTGCATTGGGTTATAGTGGCTTATAGTGTAATGGAACCCATGCATGACCGGTGATAATGGCTAATTCATATGGGTCATGGGTTATGTGCATTGGGTTATCACTTGTCACATTCATTAATGGGTATTTGAAATCATATGGGTCATATGCATTGAGTTGTAGTGGCTTATAGTGTCATGTTACGACACATCCATGACTGGTGACAATGGGTAATTAATATGGGTCATGGGTCATGTGCATTAGGTTATAACTAGTCACATTAATTAATGGGTATTTAATATTATATGGGTCATATGCATTGGGTTGTAGTGGCTTATAGTGTCATGTTATGACCCATACATGATTGGTGACAATGGGTACTTAACATGGGTTTTGGGTCATGTATATTGGGTTATAGTGGCTTATAGTATCATGGACTCATGCATTACCGGTGACAATGGCTAATTCACAAGGGTCATGGGTCATGTGCATTAGGTTATCATTGGTCACATTAATTTAACCCCTAAGCATAACCAATAACCTATATCCTTTAACCGATAATAGTTGCAACTGACTCGTGTAAAGCGGTCGGTTTATTAATTACCGTTTAGAGTAGAATTACTTAGGGAAAAGTAATTACTAGTAGTCCGGGGTCGTATCACGAAGAGAGTGAATAGAGATTTACCATTTAGCTTTATTAATTCTATTAAACACTAACGCATGTCTAGCTAATTTAACCTTAAACTCCATGGCCTTAGAGTAGGGCTGAGCATTCGGACCCGTTCGACCGACCCCCGGACAGAGAAAACCCAGAACCGGTCCGTTACCGGAACGAACGTATTTCGGTCCGGTCTTCGGTCTGGCGTTTTGGACCAATTTGGTCTTCGGTCTGGTTGGTCTGGTCCGGTCCAGTCGGTCTTAAACCCGAACATTATGCCTTGTAGGACCGGACCGGACCGAAGACAGAACCAGACCGAGCCGACCCGGACCGGACCGTACCATTTTGGTTCGGTCCTCGGTCCGGCGTGTTGGACTAATTCTGTCTTGGTCCGGTCCGGTCTGGCCGGTCCGGTCCTGTTTTGGACCGATGCTCATCCCTACCTTAGAGAAAGTGAAGTGAGACAAACACAAAACTGAGCAAATATTAAGAATTAGATAATAAGCAATAAGTTAGCTTAATAATAAGCTAATCTAAAAACTACTATTTTTATTAATTAAAATTGTAAACTTTTTATAAATTAAAACTATATTTAATAATGAAAATTTTATAAAAAAACTTTAGCTTAAAAATAAGTTGCACCGAAAAAGCTTTAAACCAAATAAGCTACAACTTATTTAGTTTTGATAAATTCGAAATTTTAAAAGTGAAACAAGTTAAAAATAAGCAGAGGGAGAAAAAGCCACGGTTTAATAAGCGGTTTCTATAAGCACTTCTTAAGCGGGTACTAGCCAAAAAAATCAATGATAGGCTTAACTTCTATATTTAAAAAAGAAAATGCATTTACATTAACGAATAGGTTACTATGGCAAGATGGCTAACCCGATGATCTTCCGTAAGGGAGGTCGCAGGTTCGAATTCTCGCTGGGGTGTATCATTCCTTTTTTATTTTCTTGTTTTTCTGTTTTAAACCTAAAGTAGTTTGGCTTAATAGCTGTGGACCATATGTTATGTTTTTGCTACACTTATTAATGTGTGACTAAACTTGAGTCACTTGATTTAGGACACATACAAATAACTTCATGTGACCATAATGCTCATTATGAATTTTCACACACAAACACTCATGTGGACTAATATGAAATTTAATGATAACCAATTTTACATTTTGCTCTAATAAACTGAGCCACCATTGAATAACTTCGCGATGTGATGTTATTGAATATAGTAGTCACATATAATACTTAAATGTGGCCAATTTAACATAAGTTAGTCACACAATTGTGATGTGTTGTGGCTACTTGTAAAGGCATATAGTACATGATCAGCATAGAAGTAAATGTGACTATAATCTTATTAGTTTTGGAAGCTAAACACAAACTAAACTTTAGACACACATATTAACTTACGTGACCATATGTATCGAATTTTGGTTACACTTAATCATGTATGTCTATGGTTTAGTGTGACCATATATGACATTTGGTAACACTGTTCAAGTGTGTGACATATATTTGTCACTTTTAAATGTATATCGTGACTAATGCTTTAAACTTACTTTTCAGTTGTCACACATTTCAAATTCATATGTGGCTAAATATTCAGCAAAAAATAGCAGTCACTTTTAAATAATGTGTGACAAACTTGACTATATAATTTAGCCACATACACAATTACTTCATGTGACCATATATGGATTTTGGTCACACTCTTCAATTGTGTGACATATATTTGTCACATATGTATATATATAGTATGACTAAGGTTTCAAACTTATATGTATTTGTCACACATCCCAAATTAAAAGTGACTAAATAATCAACAAAAAATTACCAGTTAAGACTAGTCACATAAATATTCAAATGTGTGACAATGAAATTCTGAAATGGTCACACAAAATGAGTTCAAGTGTGGCTGTTTATTTTATCCTAGTACATTTAGTCACATAAATATCTGACTGTGTGGCTGTTCAAAAAACAGCATGTGTGACCAAATCCACTTTTTGTACTAGTGAGAACCCAGCCTATTAAAATAAGTCGGCCCATCCCCAATTGATAGAACCCGTATATAATAACACCCCATCCATTTTAATTAGGGAAAACCAAACCCTAATCACTGTCACACTCGTAGTCACACTTTCACTATGTCTTCACTACACATCCAAAGTGTATCCACCAACAGATCTTCCATATTCCATTGTTAACAAATAAATCTCCTCATCCTTATCACTTCATTAAACAAATCAATACATCAATTCATCGAACCCTATTTTTCTTAATTGCTCATCACCATCAAACCATCAAGGTGTCAAGAACCAAGAAGTAATTGTCTTCAAGATCCTTTTATAAGGGGTCTCGGGTAGGTATCGATTGATTGTTTATTGTTTTAGTGATTTGAGTGACCAAAAAATAAAGAAGGGATAAGACACTCTTATCTTTGTTCATTCTTTATAATTTTTTGAATATTAAACAATAAGAAGCTATGCTTCAAAGATCTATGAAGAGTTTTCATTTTGTGTTCTTGATTTGTTGAATGTCTTGACATAATTGAAACACACGAGAAAATGAAATCGAGATCCTTATTTGTTTTATTTCGAGTCTTGATTTATGAAGGAGATAAGATAGGTTAGATGAGTATGGTGTAATGATTATATGTGACGATGGGATATAGGTATATATTGGATTTGTTGTTGGAGTTGGTTGTTGTGATTGATGTTGTTGTAAATGGTTGATGTTGTTGTTGATTGGTGATATGGTTGTGGGTTAATTTGAACCCGTAATGTACTTCATCTTTTCTGCTTATGTTCTTGACTCAGTGAGTTGACTCGGTATGGGTCTGGCTGCATAAATCTCCTAAGAGGCATGGTATGTTTCGCCTCAGGTATAAATCACCTAGCACATACAGTATAAATCGCCTAAGCCAACATGTATAAATCGCCCAAGCTATTGGTATAAATCGCTTGTACTTTCTTGTCTTTTTGCATAAAACAAAAAAAACTGTCCTTGTAAGCTAAAATTTTGGATATGTGTCTCTTCCTTTTTCAAACCACAAAATTCATAAGAGAATAAGCCCAGAAAACAACACAAAAATAAGCGGTTTTGAAATGGTGTTTAAGCCACAAAAACATAGTCAAAATAAGCTTAAAGTGAGACGAAATAAGCATAAACAGACCATCCCAATAAGCCACAAGTAGGTTACTCAGAATAAACCAAGACATATAAAGCTTAAAAATAAGCTTTAATAAGCTGATACACAACCAAAAAGCTTCAACCCTTTTATGATATTCAATAAAGATGCTAACACCAGAAAGATTGAGACTTTGTTGCAAAAAAACTTACGTGACTTTTTGAGGACAAAAAAGCACACGAAAGTAAGCATAAAATAAGCTATAATAAGCTAAAAACACGAGACAACAAACACGAATACAATAACTGTGACAGATCTAAAAGAGTTATAGATTCGAGACCAACCGAACAATAAAATAAAACTGGCCCAAGAGTGTAACCATGGCTTTTGATACCAATTATAGAATACGTGCTTTATCTAACCACATAACCGGTCAATAAGAAACTAGAGAGAGAAAGAGATGGAAGGAAGGTTTCTAGTAAGAGAAAGGAAGAGAGAAAATTAGATTAATGTGTGTGTGAGAAATGAAACCAACCAACACCATCTCCAAGCTAAGGAGAGGGTATTTATACATCAATATGGCCGGTTGGGCCTTAGCTTCCATGGGCTTTCCATGAGCTTTAGTCTAACTAGCTTACTAATGTTCCAAAAACTATCTAAGACCTACGAGCTACGTATTTTAGGAGTGACCGAGTCTTTTCTCGATTCCTAACAATCTCCCCCTAAGGGAGGTCACATCCTTTTTCAAAAATCTTAAACTTAGCATTCTACGAATGTCTTCGGTCTTTGCTCGTCGTCTTGAATCTTTGTCTTTCAACTTGTGATATGCGTAGCGATCTTTAGACTTTAGGCTTGAGCTTGTTCCTTTAAGCTTGACTTGCATGTAATCTTTGAGCTTCTTGAGATCATCAGCCTTTACTTTCGTGCTCTCGTGTAGTTTCTTCATCCACTCTTCCATTTTGGCTCTTTTTCGTGTCGACTCATCGAGGTGTTTGTTCATTAGTTCCTCGAGGCTTGGTTTCTTCTCACCGAAAGGTGGATGATATCGACACGTGTGTAGTATCCCAGTGGACCTACACGATATCTAGCTCCGTTCCCACTATTGTTTGGAAAGGATCGTCCAAATTCTCCATACTTGACCTCTTCAATGCTTTTTACTTCTTCACGTAACAGACATTCTTTGTCCAAGTGAGCTCCTCCACAGGTTTCGCACCTAACTTGGATAGCATGCACATTCTCCTTGATTTTCTTCATATCTCGCCCAAGACTATCCAGCTTATTTATGATAGCAACAATTCCTTTTGAGCTTCCATTGTTTACCTACCTTCTTGTTGACCTGTCATGCCATTTATGTGAATGACCAGTCATGGTTTGGATTGCATCAAATGTCTGAGTTGGCATCTTATCAGGTATTGGTCCCGGCGAATCCAGTAATTGGCGAGTCGTAGTATCCAACCCCTTATAGAAGATGTTAATCTTCTTATGGGTATTCAGATCGTGTGTTAGACATTTATATAGTAGGTCATTGTACCTTTCCCATGCTTGGTACAATGTCTCGTCACCTTCCTGCTTGAAGTTGTGGATTTCCTCAAGCTGTTTTGTCATTTCAGATGGTGGGCAATACCTTTGGATGAATGCCTTTTTAAGCAAATCCCAGGTGTTGATCATCCTTGGAGGTAGTCTATCTACCCACCTCTTCGCAGCTCCAGTGAGTGTGATGGGAAATACATGCAACATGACCGCGTCATGTGTTACTCCTAGAATGTTGAACAAACTGACGATGTCCAAAATCCCTTCAACGTGTTCATAAGCATTGTTATTTTTGTTCCCTGAGAAGGTGCCTTCTCTCAATTGTCTCATGAATTGACTCTTAATCTCGAATTTGACATTGCCTCCTATTTCGGGTTTAACAACGCTCGGTGCCTGGTTTCCACGAGTCAATGCCAAGTATTTTTCCATTGTGGGTGTGTTTATGTCAACGTCACCCATCTTGCTTCTTGGAAAATAAACAAAAATTAGTTCCTTTTAAAATTAAACAAATGTATACAGGAATTCAAATTTTAAACTAATTTTAGCTCCCCGGCAACGGCGCCAAAAATTTTATGCGTATTAATTGTTAAATAAAATTCAAGTTTTAAATTTATAAAACTCGATTACCTATGGTGTACAACGCACTAACGGGCAGAGAACCCGATCGTGTGTAGTGCAGGATTGGTAAATCTGAGGTCGTCCCAAGAGCTAAGTGTTTTAGTTAATATTTGAATATGTCACAAGTAAAAATGGTTTTGAAGTTGATTTGAAAGTAATTAAGTATACAAAAACACAAAATTGAAATATAAGAATTAATCAGGGAGAAAAACCACTAGCCTTATTATTCCTTTGCTATAGTTAAAATGGTGTTTCCTAGTGCAATGTCTACTTATCGCTTATGGTGGTTCTAATATCGACAGACCCGAAATGGCATTGGAATCTACCCTATTCCTATGATCCCAAATCCCTGTTGGACACGAAGGTAGGGTATCCAGACTATAGTGATTATTCTCTAGCTATCCTAAAGACCTATCTATAACCAATAATAGGCTATAAACCCTCTCTGAAATAGTTTCCTGAACTTTCTAAGAGTTTAATTAAGTGCAAGCGGTGATATGAGCAGTTTCTACACTAAGGACAGCTGCCAACCTATCCTAGTACTTTGTTAACCCTTCATTCAACAAGTACGCCTAATATAAGGTTTAACATGATCTGCACTACCCTCAACACTACCAAAATTCAGGGATCATTCAACAGGCAATAAGGATAACTATACAACGATAATTCAACAGGAAACAAGCATTAAAACAATAACAAAATCATAACAAGGCTAGCACTTAAAGTGCTTAGCCACTCATGGTACAGATGATATAAGTAATAATGAAAGAAATCGTAGATTGAGCAAACATTATGTTCTTACAGGATCTGTTATGAATGATTAATACAATAAAGTAATTAAAGTGATTTCTCCCTTGGGTTAATGGTGATATGAGTCCAAATCTTCTACCTTCAGGAGCCCTAGTCGTTCCCTTGAGCTCCCCTGTGAAAAGATGATACGAATGAGCAGGGTATGAGATCCTATTTATACTTTTCGACTCAACTATGACGTAGTTAAAGGTATAAACTACGTCGTAGTTATGCTGATGCAGACTTTCCAATATGTGGCTTTTTGTAACTATGACGTAGTTATAAGTGCCAACTACGTCGTAGTTGTGTCTAGATGCGGCTTTTTTGTGACTTATAATAACTACGTCATAGTTCTAATGAGGCAACTACGTTGTAGTTCCTTCTAAGCTTGACTTTGTCTTTTGTTTAACTATGGCGTAGTTATAGTAGCCAACTACGCCGTAGTTATTCTAGGCATCAAAACTTGATTTTCTTTATTAATCCAATTCCCGCGTCTTTCCGCTCTAAGGCTCGTATTTTCTTGAAAATTAAATATAAAGTGATTAAGTACATGTTTCAATCAAATTTACAACAACTACGAGCATTTTGATATGAAAAAGTATAAACTGTTTGATGTTATCATAACGTTAGGTGTAGGGTAAAGGAAAACATGGTTAAGGATAATGGGGGATATTTTGCTGGTGGCAAGCTAACTATTCATAAGAATACATGTAAAAGGCGTTGCTAAGCCAAGACTCGACAAAAACTAGGACAAATATACACAACTCGACATCAAACTTTTTTTTCTGACATTTTCTTTGACATAAACAATAGCAAGATGACAACTCGTATATTCTAACATATTTTTTTTCTTTTTTCGTTTTTTGATTTCTTTTTTCATACACTTTTGCCCCGCCATCTGCTTGAACATAAATAATAAACATGACTCAAGGTTTATAACGACAACCCCACACTTAGGTTTTTTAATACTCAATAAAATAAACTAACTAATGACCCGAATTGAGAAGGATCAATAAACCTGGAGAATATTAGACAAATATGGCGGTAATGATCTAACTTTTATTCCTCATTTCTCCATATAATAAAAACTACCATGAATCCCAATCGTCCCAAAACTGTATACACTAACAAAAGACTCGACTTAGCAACCATGTAATCAAGCAAACAATTACTAGGGTTTAACAATTGTGATAACAATAATGTACTAAAAATGAGTACGTACAAGGAAGGCTAAGGCGATTTGGGTGTAACATTTTAGTGGGGTGTAAACAATGCTCTTCATTAATAATCTAGAATCCACCGAAAAATTATGAGAACTGCGAAAAGTATGGACTCAGAATGGTGTACTAGGGGTATCTTACACTAAAATGAGTGCATAGCAAGGGTGTGAGGGTAGTTATATGACCAATGAGATCATCATAACTATAACAAATGTAGGCTAAAATCAAGGGTTATCCTAATGCGTCTTATTACTTAGTAAATCCTAATCACATGAATGCGATCTTACTAGCAGTCTCGGGATGCATCAATAAAGCAAGTTCTAGAATCTATAATAATACCGGTACACTCTCATAAGCATTAAAAATCAATGTTGTAATTCCTAAAGATCTAGGGGTGAACCTTACATTTTAGGGGTGTAATGTTTTTTAAGTGGTAGGGTTTTTGTGTTAGTCATACAACTCATATCCATGAGACGCTTCTAATACTACAGTTTCATCAATATATGCCATAAAAAAATTAAATTTGGGCCAAAATTACTGTCCTAAACTATGTTTTGGTATATTACACATCTTTTTAAGAACAAAGCAAATGCAAGTGAAAGAATAGTTTCTAAGGCTTTTATTTCATCTACACTTATTTTGAACATTGTCTTCAATGTTCTATGAGTACCCGAAAAATAAATAAAAGGAAGATAAATAAAAGGCAAGAGAAACTAATATTCCCCTGGTTTGCTCAATATCGAGGAAGAAACAAAATGATTCCGGCTAAATCTTCTTCCAAAGATCATCCAAGTGAAAATCCAAAGAACTTCCGGACTCTCCTCATCTAATATAACTTGAAAATCAAAGACAAAAACAACTATACCAAACGTAAAATTGCCGAAAAATAATATATAACCCTTATTAATCATAAACTAAATATCCTAAGAAAGCAATAAAGATAGAATGTGAGTACTAATGTAATTGTGGTTTTCTGCAAGAATCTGGAAAATTAAAAATTCTGGAAATTAAACAAAAATAACTTCAAAAAATTCAAAAAATGCGGATTTCTCCACTGTAACACTGCTGACGTCGTCAGGAATAAATACTAACGTCGTCTGGAGCACCTGATAGGTTTTGCGTTTTTGTTTTCTAGAAAAATTTCTGCAAAAATAACCCATTAATTATTTCCTGGAAAATTTTTCTGCTTAAACCACAAAAACGGTTAGTACAAACATATGACTCATAACAAACAAACATAAAATGTGCATTAACTTAAATTATCTATTTTAAATGTTTGAAATGGTTCTTAAAAACAGGATATTTTCCCCTACACTTATTTTATGCAAAATACCTTTGATTGCAATTAAGACGAAGTTAAAGACAAAACAAAGCATGATCACATATAATTCAAACATTTAAGAACAAATAATAAAGATAAAAACACACAACACTCCAAAAATGCATAAAATAAAAAGGATTGGGTTGCCTCCCAACAAGCGCTTTTCTTTATTAACGAGTCTTGTAGCTAGACTCGGAGGCATTCTCCTTACGTGACTCATTCTCCCGTCTCACTACTACCTTCCACCATTCCCGTTAAGTAGTCGGGTCCTAACTCTAGACATTCCTTATAAAATCTCAATATCTTATTCATCACGTACTCTACTCCTCGTCTCTTATCCTCCTCATTCCTAAATAGACCGATTGCTTGTGCTCTTTTTCCATATTTGACAATGAGTGAAATTGCTCTATCTTATGGGGCATTTTGTAAGCAATTTCATCGATTTCATTTATAAACCTTACTATCCCCAATGATAAATCGTAGGTCATATTGGACACTTCAACGAATGGCTTTCCTAGCACTACTTGTGACAAACAAGGATCTATAACTGAACTAATGTCCTCCACAATTAAGAAATCCATGATATACCTGAAATTTCCTACAAAGACGTGCATTCATCTAACTCTTCTCGTAAAATTACTTATTCCTCTAAGGTCCTCAGGGTCAACCCTAGGTTCTAGTTTTTTTTATGATACAATTGTACTGCATATGAGTCATGATGTTTACAAGTGATTTAAGATCTATGTAGGCCTTCCACACATGTATGTGCCCTATGTTGCATGGTATTTTGAGGTTTAAAGGACTTCCTCTTACGATTATTGGGCATCTCCAAAAGAAAGGTGGAATAGGGTCACACAATAAGTACTTATGGTATGCTAATTCGTTTCTAGTTGGGAATTTATCAAAGTACTCGAAACCTAATTCCTCTACTTCCACTACATCATCATCCTCCTCAATTTCTTCCTTACTAAAATCCCCAAATTCATACACCTTAAATAATTCAACAAATTAGACATCCCCTTCTAAGTCAGAAAGGTCTCTTTCAATAGGTAGGGCAGTTAAGTTCAAGGATTCAAGGTGTGCATTGATCTCTCTAATTTTCCTACCCCTAAACGAGTTAGGCAATTCGGGTGGTGAAGGTGGGTTTACGTTCTCCATAGCGAGAAATCGGATGCTTAAATGAAAATCACAAAACAACTAACACAAAGAAAAAATAGACTAAAAGAAAGCTACATTAAAAAGAAAAATTAAAATCTCACTTGATAGGAATCTAGCGAGTAGACCTAAGCTAGATAGAAACCGAAATCTAGACTATTCTCCGACAACGGCGCCAAAAACTTAATGATGCAGAATTTTGAAAAATCACAAAAATTTTACAACCCTTCTAGGCGGCGTACCTAATCGCTGTAGTGTAGTATAGGTAAGACTCGGGGGGGGGGGGTTGATCATTCTCTAGGGGAATAGTTTGGGTAGGCTCGAATCGTATGTTTACTAAGGTTTAAAGATGAGGGAAGATTATTTTTGTGTTTTTATATTTTTTAGAAAGCAAGTAAAATCTCGGGTTGGAAGAGGGGTTGATTAAACTACTAATTAAACTACTCTTAATTTATGCAGAAAAGTAAATTGATAGAAAAACTCATATGGTTAAACAAATGAGTTCACCTAATCATGCACTACTCCCTAGTCGTTTTCTCTAGTTTTATTATCCACCACCCTCGTTAGTGTAATGTGTAAGTATTCCCCTAATTCAACAACGGGTTGGTCAAGTCCGCTATATAGGTGACAACCTAGACGGTGGTTACCTGCAGACATCGCTCACGACCAATAGTATATTCAGGCGCACTAAATACTTAACTAGGAATCCACCCTTACGACAAACTAGATATGAAGATCTAGAATGTGGGTATCCTCTTAACCTATCGTGTTTCCCTAGACGTTTATGCTAATATTAATATCAAATAGCTAGTTTCTAAAGCCTAACGAGCTCCACACCAATAAACAAGGTAGCAATATTTAAAAGAGATTAATTAAAACTAGGTTTTATGCAATCATAAGGAAACACAATTTAAATTTTGCTAAGCATGTTAATTGAAAGCGAATAATGATTAATCAAACAACACATAGACATATTAAATGATTAAAAGGGATAAAGAACTTCACTTCAATTGAACATGGAGTTATAATGAGTACCACAGAGTTAATAACCCTTTATAAACGACCAAAACCTCTGCTACAAAGTTATCCCATGAATAGTCTAAGTTTTTTCACACAAATATGAAAAATAAAGGGTTCTATATATAGATGTTGGGATCTGACGGCGTTACTAGGGTTTCCTGACACCGTCAGCCCGCTGAATCTACTATGGGCTTCTTCTTGTCGGCTACCTTGACGTTGTCACAAAGAATGGTGACTTCGTCACTCTTTAACATTGACGACATTAGAGTCAATCCTGACACCGTCTCCACGGCCTGTGAATACACAATCTTGTATTTTTCCTGTTTCTCCCCGAATCGAGCCCACTTTACGTACTTTCCTTCCAAATGCTAAAATGACAAAAAGAAACAATTAAGTACATTATTTGGGCATATTTGCGTGATTCTGGGGGTTAAATGACCTTGAAAATATATATATATAATGACACCTCATCAATCAACTTCAAAAATAATCCTCTACCCATCACAAAATTCAGCTACAGGGTAAACAATGCCTCAAAGGAAGCTACTATTAGAATCACAAGGAATAATCAGCCACTCAATCTCAAGATGTACGATAAATTCATACTCAAGATGCTAGGATTCAGTGAGTAGGTAGAGTTGCATGTGTTGGATTTAGTGCCCAAGTTCATAACTATTGGTAAGACTGTCGTTAAAAGTAGAGTCCTTTTTGGGTTGCCCTCAGTGAACCGTTAAGAGAAATAATAAAGGAGAGATAATAATAATTAGAATTAATATTATATGTATAATTAATTGGTTTGTTAATTTATTAATAGTTGGTAAATTAATTAGAAGCTAATTGTAAAGAAGCATGGGCTGAATATGAACTAATATAAGGTGTATTGAGTAGAACGGGCCGAGAAGACCCACAAAGGACCCATGAGACATTTTTTGGGGGAATCCCACATCCCTCCAAAGAGCTATTCCAAGTCCCTTCATCTCCATATGAATAGAGGAGCATGCTAAGGCTTTATTTGCTCAATTTCTCTTTCTCATTCTTACTCCTTGTAAGAGTCAACTCGTGTAACGAGACCTTAGGAGTTCGAATCTTTTTTCTCTTTGGTTCGTGGGTATAAGCTATTAGAGGTACTCTCGTTTGAGTACTTGCCTCCAAGTTCGACCAAGGTGGTCTGTGTGTGAGAAATCTAATTTTCTCAAAGGTTGGTATTTTTTTATTTATTTATTTATTTATTTTAAGTTGCTTTTATTTATTAGGTTAAGATCTTTCAGGGTTTTGTTTCCTTCTTTTCTAGATTAATTTATGTTTTCGCTTTATGTTAATCTAGTTAGGGTATTAAAAACCTATCAGTGGTATCAGAGCCTTAGCTTAATTCTATTAGCACTTAATTATCTATCAGTAGATTGTTAACATGTGATAAGTATAAATAATTAAATATTATGTTATTGTCTTGTGATCATTGAATGTTAATATGAATTTACATTTTAGAACCTTATATTTTGAATTGTTTAAAATATACCCCTAAAATTTTAAAATGTTTAAAATAGAACCCAAAACTTTAAAATGTTTAATAGAAACCTTATACATATTATAATTGCTATATTGTATATGTATCATTAAATCTAAATACATCGTTAGTCAATTGATAAATCGGCTCACCCATAGTGAACAAACTATAAGAGAGGTATAAGGCGGGTCGTTTTGCTTCCCTAAAGAAGTCGGGTTTTTAATATGCTTCGCGCTGACCCGCTTCTCCGCTTCTTTGTGCGTTCAATGGAGCTACCGAGAACTTTTGATAGGATGATGTCAAGATTAAAAGTATTAATTTAAAAGTACTAAAACAAAATTCCCGTTTTAGATATAGCAAATGTGAATAGTATGCTAACCCATGAAAACCGCACATCTCTCATATGGGCTGTTAATGGAGCGCGTGTGGTTTACCGGCACATTAATAAGAGAACATAAGTGAGAGGTGATGTGGGACTCGCGATTCTCGAGCAGACTCGAGCCGGGGACCACGCGGGTTTTTGCATGGTTAAATTCACCATCTTATTCATGATCCTCGGCATCCCAGTCATGAATAGTAGATGAGCATATCCGAGATTAACATGCCATTGATCAAAATCAATGAATCTCAAAAGAACTAGGAATTTCATAGAGAATGAAATTGACAAAGACATTGTCTACCTAAAATAAATTCGTGATGTGATTACGGCAACCCTCTTCATAAACGAATCTAAAATATGGATCCTAGCCTTAATTTAAAATTGGGTAATTAATTAAGGTATATTCAAAGATGATCGTAAACATTCTTGTTTGACTTATAGGAAATAAGGCTAACAAACTCCCCTAATGTTGAGGTCTACTTTGATCTCCCCAACGTTGACGTTCTTAATGGAGGTTATCTTTATTTGATTTATCTTCCCTAACGTTGAAGATATGACATTTGAGCTTTGCCTTCTTTGGTCTTGTCCTTGTATTTTCTTGTTTGTAATGGCTTTGTTCATTCATGCTTAAGACGACTGATTACATTCGTTCGATGTCGTTTATGTGATCTTGATCTTGAGCCTTCATCTTTTGACTTTGAGTTCTTAAGATCTTTCATCTTGCATCATCTCCTTGACTTGAATCATCTTGATTTGACTTTCTTGATCAACTTGTGCTCTTAACCGACATACTCATACTTATTGCATTCTTGTTTGACTTATATGAACATAAGGCTAACAATCTCCTTAAAATACGATTCTTGATTTGACTTTGAAGATCTTTAAGGATGAGGAAGTTTAGTATAAACAGTCTTGATGTTGGATGATTGACTTTGAAAGCTTGCGTATGAGCATGTGGTAATGAATCTGACTTTGCTGAAATGAGGCTGCAACACTGACGTTTATACCTGCATTTGAATGCTAGTAATAAACAACATATATGGACGAAATGTCTTTGTTATTCGTTAATTTTAGGTTGCGATAATCACCGGTTCCCTATTTTATAGTATAAATACTATACCTGTGATCAGATAGATTCAAAGAATCTCTTTGACAAAGCGTAGGATCTTCTAACACAGATGTATTAGATTCACCATGCTTGTTTGTTCTTATTACTAGAATGTCTCAAAGTAGACAACACGGTAAGAGTGAATCAGATAGTTACTATCTTTTTGATTAAGTCATCAATTCATATACTGGACCAATATCGATATCCAGTTAGCACAAGCTTGATTCATATAGAATCTTGCAAGTCACCTACCGCAGAGCTGTTTGAGGTTGACTCTGGAAGGATTTCCATTCGTCACTATGAATACTAGAGAGTATCACTCTGAATGTTCTGGCAAGATCTCAAGGATAATGCGTAGGACTCTTTGATATCAAATGTTATATTGATGAATAACAATTTGTATTTTTTACATTGTGTCCTAATGAGATTTTTAATTTGATCTCTCTTGGCTCTAGACTCAATTTGTGCACTTTGGTTTTGGTACTCGGAGGCTGGAGCTGACTGCCACCTTTTCAATATCAACAATCTTGGAGTGAGATGTCAATAGATAACGTGTGTATCTCCGTGACAAATGAGACAAGTTTCTTTTGAGAGAAACTCGAATGGCTGGGAAGGGTTGTGCATTGCATCACTGGGTCCATGACAGCTTTCTTCAATACCAAAAATCATCATTGTGATTTTGATAGATTATGTATTGACCCAGTTTCTGCCTAAGTTGTGTGGAGGGCTGCTTTGTTTTCACCCTTTATCTATCTTTCCTTTTTCATTCTTCAACCCTTTTAATGCTTACCAAGACGTCATCACTAACATCTTGTTATGATTGTTCCAGCGTTAGCTCAATCTTAGTCGGCATTATTCCCTTATACTCATTCTTCTCTAATCATACCTAAGGACTGCTATTTCTAACTATGGATTGTTCTTGGGTAGATCCCTCCGGTTCTGGTTGGATCATAGGACTTATACCTAACCTTAACCACCTTATGACTTCATTGACGTCGTGAGATTAATTGGTTGTTGGGTATAGAGATCGAACCATAAAACCATTGATACAGACATTTTGAAATACTCCCCCTACACATGTGCTCTGAGATTCGAAATTGTTTTGCACATGAAGAAAAGAGTTGCACTTAGAGTCTTAAAGATCACATTCTTCTATATCATATTTTAATCACATTTTCTCCCCTTATTTAAAATAATAAATCTCTTAGTATTTGAAATACCAATTGATTAAAACTTATGACATGAAAAATTCCATGGGGAGAAAAATTATACCATGATATTGCATGAATTCATTTTTCTGATTGCTCCCCTTCAACATAGTATGTGGGATACCACTAATTTTTTAAAATTTGACGTTACAAGGAAAAAATGATATGACACCACAAATGTGTTGCAGACGAAGTGAGATGCCTTAGTGAACAATGTATATTATTAATTGACATTTTAATTTCACGAAATGTTTTTGGATACATAAAATTGACATTTATGAGATGTGCCCAAAACACATTAAAAGACTTTGTTTTAAAAGCTCCCCCTCAGAAATTGATTCACTTGTTACGATGACATTGTAATTACCACAATTTTTTAAACTTATTTGAGGAAGGGAGTGTTGAACACACAATTTTAACAGATATCACTTTTTATGAAAAGATGCCAAAAAATATATTGTAAACAATTTGACATTGACAGTTCTTTTTGAAAAATTGTGTTCAACAGTTTTTAAAAACCATGATAGAAGACTTCTCTTCGATTTTTAGAGTAAGCGCACTGAAACGTACACTTCCCTATTACATTCAGGTCTGAGTTATGCACTGAAATGTACATAAGTCATTGAGAAAAATTAGAAATGACATGTTTTGAAACGTTTGAGCTCTTGCTCGAACTTCATTTACACGCGCGTGACAATGTTAATCGACATTTCTAGGTACGTAAATGTTATCGATTCCAAGAGACATGTTGAGAAGATTCTTTTTGGTATTTTTGAAATTTTCTGATTTTATATTTTGTTTTTCTAAATTTTATATTTTTCTATTTCTTTTTTGTTGGTTTTATATTTTTGTATTTTCTTTTTTTTCAAAAATATTTACAAATCAAAATAAAGAGAAAAATAAAAATATTTACAAATTCAATGTTTGATGGATCAAGCAAATTCGTTTGCCAGAACCTCCAGTTCTTCTGGAGTAAAACATCTCATACCGAGTCTTCTGACGAGATACTTAAAGCTATCTTCGGGTAAGGCTTTAGTAAACAGGTCAGCTAACTGGTATTCAGTTCCGACAAAGAATAATTCAACAATACCCTTTTCAACCTGTTCCTTTATGAAGTGATATCTGACATCAATGTGCTTGGTACGAAAATGTTGGACTGGATTGCACGAGATGGCTATGGTTGCCTTTGAATCACAATACATAGGTATTTTGTCAAAGTGGAAGCCATAATCTGTGAGTTGAGTTCTCAACCATAGAACTTGAGCGCAACACGCAGATAAAGACACATACTCGGCTTCTGCTGAAGACATTAAAGTGCAGTCCTGCTTCTTTAACGACCAGCTGACTAGCTTATCACCACCTAGAAATTATATACCACTAGATGTGCTTTTACGTGTATCAAGACAACCTACATGATCTGAATCTGAGAAAGCAGTTAGATTAAAGCTGGTGTCCTTTGGATACTAGAGTCCCATGTTAATGGTATTCTTAAGGTACTGAAAGATCCGTTTAACCTCCCTGTAGGATCGTTTAATTTATAACACGGGTGATGATTCTTGTGATTGGGCTAGTTTCTAGAGAGAGAAACACATGAGAGGG
>BQNB010066193.1:0-34655 GCA_026074375.1 Tanacetum coccineum
AAACTCGTGTGGGCTTCGGCCCCGAACCTAGCGATCCGTCCGCAGATCCACTTGTAGACGATCCGTCCGCGGATCCGTCGATCCGTTCGCGGATCCACCCATAAGACGATCCGTCCGCAGAACATCTGCGTCCGTTCAAAACGATTGTCGCGGACCCTTGCCCGACAAGGGGCCCACTCCGGCCATTGCTAAAGTAACCGAAATACTAAGAAACCCTAGTACTAGACACCTATAAATAGGGGTCACAATACATCCCAAAAGGTACACAATTATTCTTATTCTCTCTGACACATACTCTGACAATATGAATACTTACTCTCACACCGGAGTCTAATCGTGGGGTCCGTCCCCACGGTAAGGCTAACGGTTTACTTTTAATTGTGCAGAAAATCATCACTTCTCTTGCTCTAGTACAAGATCCATCATTCAAGTCACTTGGAGGCCCGATCCGACAAGGGACTTCCAGTACCTAGCTAACCCGACACGAATTTTGTACTAACAATATCTCTTCACTTCTAATAGTTGTTTCTTTTTCCCTCTTTCTTCATTTGTGGACAAAAAATTAAATGACTTACATATGTCGTTTTACAGATACAATCTCACAAATGTTACTTGTTTTAGAACTCGTGCACACATAAGATTTTAATCAGATAGTATAACGAGTAATAATTTTTTAAAAACTTTGTTTTAAAATTAGATATTTTAATACGAGTAATTTACAAATTCATAATTTTGTTTTAAAGTTTAATATTTCAAATGTTACGGTTAGGTCCTTGGCTTATTTAGATCTGATCTCTATCATGTAGTGGGAAATGATTCAGCGTATAATTATGCTACGTTACTGGGCCACACTTTAATTTGCATTTTCGATTGAATTTTATTGAGCGTTGAATTGTTGATGTCGTTTATGTGAGGGATGATAAATTCAACTTATGACTACGTGAATAATGTTAAGTTTTATGCAAAAGATTTGACAATAAATGTATGTCGGTGTAAAACCTTTTGAGGGATGATAAATTCAACATATGATTATGTTAATGTTTTTTGAACTAATGATTATGTTAATGTTAAATCACTCTATTTGAAGCTGATAGGGTAAGATAAGTTATTTAAAACCTTTTGCAACATTTGTCAACCATATGCTGTAAATTTTTGTCTTTATTAATTTCATATATCACTATACTTTCATGATTAATTTCATATATATCTAAAGTGCGAATATTGAATGCATACTGTACAATGCTTTTAATGTATGTTTGAATATATATAAAATTTCCAACTAAAAAAAATAGAGATATAAAATTGCCCCTTATAAAAAATAGTACGTAGTATTATAGTTTATGCATCCATTGGAGACTTTAAATAACCACGGCATTATATAGCAGCTTCTATGATACTACAGTAGTAATTATATTTGACAGGTTATATTAAAGAAATGTGTATTAGAAATGTTTAGAAGGATAGATGTAGGAAAACAACAAAAAGTAACGTGAGGGGTAGTCATGCTGTCTATTTCATGCACGCATGTGATGACGCTTCTATTTCGGTTCACTTCGATTCAGTTTTCGATTCATATTTTCCTCAAAATCGATGTTATGTTCGGTTTAGTTTTGACCGGTTTAGTTCGGTTTTGATCCCATGCTCATGCATTTGCTCCTAATTTATAGCGCAACATATCTTCACACTTCAATTCTTTTGAGTTTGTAATTAATTTAAATGACAACTGAATCAGAAATCTTGAAGCATCTTTCTCATCTTAAGTGATCTTTTTATATATAATAATAAGTATTAAATTTTTTCTTTTTTACTTATTATTTTCATGTTTTTATTATCATTTTTTTAGCAAGAGAAGGGCCGAAGCAAAAAATTTATATCATATAACTCTTCGCAGCGGAGGTAATTACATGGCAATAACTACGTTTCAATTCAAAGTTTTTTTTTCCAATCATGAGATATAAAACGATAATTTACGCAACCTAGAATGTGTGCCGCTAAAACTAAATTGCAGTCACGATTTATCCCATTGAGTAAAGTGGTAACCAAATTGGGATGCCACACTTTTGATTGTCCGCCACAAGCTGCATGACAAGCTCCAGGTGGACAACTTTTGCACAAGCAAGTGAAATAGCCACTTTAGAGTCCGATTCAATCACAACATTTTGCCAACCATAAGTGACAAGTAGACGAAAAGCACTGCGGATGGCGTAAAGCTCAGCCATGAGAGGAGAAGAGGTAGAAAAGATTTAACCTGAACATATAATTATAGATCAGTCTCTCTCATCAGTCTCTCTCTATCCGAACAATGATACTTGAAAATGCTCGGTTTGATTTATAAGCAGCATCACAATTAAGCTTCACGCATTCATCAGGGGGGTCCACTGAATTGAACTTTCTTGAGATTCGCTTACAACCGAAACACAAGATGTGAGAAGAGATGATGGATCCACTGAAGTAAGATTGCGGCGATACAAACTAACAATGATATAATTGCGCGATGGACAAGTCTGATTGTCATTAAAATACACACTAATTTCGAAGAACTTCCATATCTGCCATGCGATAATTTGCCAACGAGGTGTGAAAGTTCATAAGCATATATGTAGAACGCACAATAATACTAATTATAAGATCTTGGACACGCGAAATAGTGGGCATCAGTCGTCCAAATGAAGACCAAGGGCAGAACCAAACCACACCACCTTTGTCCAATGACATTCAAACAACATATGCTCAACTGTTTTGATTTCTGTAAAGCAAATAGGACATATAGGTCTCTCTTGAGTAGCAAGAGCATTTGAGCAGGCTCTCCACCAAAAATATTTGATTTTTTGCAATGTCTTTAGGTTCCATACATGCTTCCAGAAACTTTTGTTTGGGGTTAATAATAAAGAAGCCTGATTGTTTAAGGTGATGTCACGTTGAAGAAGCGCTCGACGATAACCCGATTTAACAAATGTAGTTTCCTTTAAAGTCATAATGCCAAATACTCTTATCCACGGATTGAGTATTAGATATAGGAATATGTGAGATGAGTTCAACCTCTACTGGAAGAACAACAAGATGAAGTTTTGGCAGGTCCCATGCACCGTTAATGATGAAGTCAGAGACTAAGGCATCAGGAGCGAAAGGGCCGCGAGGATGTTGAATATAAAAGTCAGTTAGGGCAACATTAAATAAGATCCCCTTTATGTTTTAACGATTACAAATAAACGTTTGCAACACTTAAAATAACAAATAATAGCCAAAATCCGTAAAACGAAAACAGTGCATTTGGCGCGCTGGTCACGTGGCCACCGCGCCACACTCGAATTCCGTTTTACGAAAATTTTCTCGTCGGCTTTCCTCTTACCCGACACATGTGGATCTATCAATAAAGGTATGTACATGATACTTGAGCAAATGGAACTATTCATTTGACCTTAATCTGAATTTACGTTGTCTCTAATCACGTAACGGGTTTTACTTCCTTATTGGTCAAACTACGTCAAATGTCACTTTGCGTAAATGCATCTTTTCCTTTTATGGGATGTGCTTTACTTGAGATGCAAAACACTTAGCTTGTTTGCGTCAAGATGATTAATGTGCATATCTATTGTTGATTATCATGGATGAAGTCTTAATGACTATTTGAGTTTGTGATAATTGAAGGTTAATTATGCTTTGATCCTTCTTACCTTTTTTACACTAAAATGTTTTACAGACTCTCACATTTCTATATATCACACACACATCATGTACACCTCACTCCCTTCTAAACATTTCTCTAATAATTTGTTAATCTCTTCTTCCCAAAATAAATGATTATACACACATTCCAAAAATTCTAAACATTCCTTCCCATATCCCAAATCATTCGTTAATCATCATTGCCCAAGTCTTTTCCCTCTAAACGACAATATGATTAATCACATAATCAATCCTTTGATTATATTTATCTTCATCACCTTCCTCACAACCTCATAAACCTTAAACCTTCCCACATAACATTCTCTAGTTATCCTCTACATGACAAACTTTCTTTCTCTTACACAACCATGTACCTCATTGTACTGGTTGTCTCAAGCATTTCCCCACATAGGCTCTATGTGTTACATCACACGAATTGTCACCCACACATTTCCTTATTCTTTCTCTTTTACTTTACACTCACACATACTATTCATTTGAATTTTGAATTATTTTAAGACATTACAACACACTAAATGTTCTCCTATACTCTTCGCCCACACACACACTCACACACTCTCAAGGTGAAATTCAAATTACATGCACATTCAAAACTTCTTTTACACACTTTGCCAACTTACCACCTTATTGAAACGCCCCTTTTCTGACTCTTTCATTTGACCAAAATTTAAAAACTTTGCAGAAACGCATGACCCGGAAACGACCTTGTGTCATTATTTTATAAACTGACTAAAATCAATTACTATTTATTTCTTAAAAGTATTACTAAATAAAACTAGACTCAATTATCTTCCAAACGGCGGGTGACACGCCTTCTAACTCCTTACAGTTTGGTTTTTACGACATAAACAAGATCGACCAAATTCTGCCAGACCAAACCAGCCGGGCGGAAAAATAGCCACGCCGAGCGGCTAGTGAGAAGCCGGGCGGCAAAAAGGCCTCTCTGGGCGGCTTCTTTCACCTGGTCACTCAAAAACGTATTTTGACACTTTATTCCGGAAAACTAACTTCCCGAATTCGATATTACACGAAACTTTCCAGAACTTATTAATACAACACAATACATCATTTTCATATTCGTTTGCGGTCTAAATGACCCAAAAACATATACTTTGCGGGGTTTACCAAACACCCCATTTTGACCCATTTACAAATACTTCAACACGCATTTATAACATACCTTTAACTCAATAACTAAAAATACTTTAGCACATGACACACAAGTTTATAAACCTTTTTAAGACACTCGGGGTTCAACTTTGACTTTGAGCTCGACATTCTACAACTATTACCATATACATAATCAATACTTTGACTCTTTGCATTATCCAAGCTATACCTTCTTCACATGAAACCTACAAAACATTTCAACTTAAACACGTAAGCTTTCGCTTAGTAAGAATTCCGTTACCACCAAAAGTCACATCTTGAAAAGGTACATTCTAACTTCTCATCTATATGGGTTGTGATGCACAACACACAAAAGTCAATCAGATATGATAGATAGAAAAACATACTGCTCTCAAATTTCACACCCACAACTTTTACGTTGGGCTTCGCCCCACGGCACTTCGGACCCCTCCACCTCCCGCCCCCCCCCCCCCTATTAGCCCCGCTCCCCCCCGGGTTCCTCCCCCCCCCCCCCCCGGTCTTCACCTTCGCCCGCGAACCTCCCAGACATCCCCCCCCCCCCCCCTCGCCCCCCCCCCAGCTTAGCTGAGGCGAACCCTGACCCCACCCCCCCGTGATGTTCTTTCTAACCACCAAACTACTTTTTTTCCCCGCCCCGGCCCCCCCCCCCCCCCCCAAACACTTTAGAGTAATAGTCCATCTATTAAAATAAAAGCTTAAATTAAAACCCATTAATTTCTCAAATATATTTTTCAAAAATAAAATATACATACTATTTTCGGATCAATCAAAAGTTATGTTGTGGGCTTGGAACAAAAGTCGCACAATCGACATTGGTTTTATCATTTGCTCATGAATCCATGGGGATTCAATATCTCGTAAAATCGGTCTTAAGCGCTAAAAGGTATGCATTCAATTTTTTGTCTTCGTATTTGATTGTCGAGTATATGTTATGTGATTATTAGAATGTGTTATGGGCTTTGTAATGTAGTTGTTTTGGGCTTATCTCTAATTGAATATTTGGGATTCATAAATAATCGGTTTAGCACACCGTACTCGTCTCTTCAGTAAAATCCTCTCGAATAGGTATTAGCTATCCGGGTCATGTTGTCTATACGTAATATTTTGGGTATTAAGCTTCTTTATTTAAAATTAAAACCTTTCCTCATGAAACCCCATAAAATTAAATGGCCACTATATTTTTATATAAACTCCTCTCTTCCACTACCACTCTCGTCCATTTCAAAAATCAAACCTTTTCAATTTCCCTCTCACTCAAACCTACCAATCATCATCACCTATGGAAAACCTCTTGGAAATTTTAAGCCCCGTCATCATCATCTCTCTCTTAATGCTTCTTTATTCGATATTCAAGTTTCCGTATGGAGATGTGTTCTTTATTTTAGCTTTTTTACATTACCATTGTATTTCCTGTCCTTTGTATCGCATTGTGATTGAATGAATTTATTTGTAATGTTCCTCTTTTTTTTTTAGAATTTGTGGCGTGATTTTTATTACATCGCGCGCAGCGCGCGCCTCATCGTCTCCCTGTGAACACCGAAAAAAACAAAATGACTAAATCAAAAAAATTAAATAAAAACTTGTTAAAACTTTTGTTATTTCATATTATAAATAAATACTAAACCACTTATTTATAAAACCAAAAAAGGGAAAAAGAAATTTTTTTTCACTTTTCGTCACCCGCCGGTTCCATCGCCACACAAAGGCAGATTCTCTCCTCTAGAGGGAAATCGGGAGGGGAAAACAAGGCATTTCTGCAGGACAAATACATCAGTCTTCCTTTTTATCACTTCACTGTTTCAAATTTTGTATAAACCGCTATTGACGAAACCTTGCATCCATAACTAATTTCTTGAGAAAATCAACATCTAAAACGTACAAATCATCTCATTTGAAGTATTTGTACTAACTTTCCATTTCATTTAAACCTAGAGTAATTTCTTTTTCAATAATAGGGCTCGTTAATTGTAAATTCCATCTTCATCACGATGAATTTTTTAAGTTTGGTGTCAGTGATATATCGTAAGATGAGTGTGAGTTAGGTAATTGCATTCTTAAAATTTTTGTTTGAAAATCGGTTTCATGTTTATTAATAAACTCGATGTCAATGTTTTTCAAAATTCAAGAGGAAATTATTGGATATGGTTTGTCATTGTTAATGTACCGTAAAAAAATAGACTTTAATCTCAGTAATTGATTTCCAAAAGAAGTAGTTTTAAGAACGATTTTGTGCTCTTGGGCCATCAATAGCAAACCAATTTTGACATAACAAAGTTATCCGACTTTTTAAAAGGCTAAATGGTCATATGAACCGGGATCTATTTTAAGTTTGGAATACAAAAGTATCAGTCATTCATTATTATTGTAAGATGTGATCCGTAGTATAGTTTTTGGAACTAGATATGGTTAGTAAGACCCAAGGCCCATGGTTAGCCCATTAAGGGTCCATGGCTGACCATTATGTGATGTATTTATACCCCTCTCCACACCTTAGAGAGAGTTGGTTGTTCACTTCATTCATTATAATCTAATATTGCTCTTTTTCCTTTCTCTCTCTAAGTGTTAATCTTCCACTTCTCGCTTGTTTTCTTGTCATTTGATTTGTGAAATAGATAATAATATTCTACTATTCATATTCAAGATTCATGGGGTGTTTTTTTAGCTAGGTTTTGTACCCATTTTTCTGGTTTTAGGCATGCGTTTGGTTCGTACCTAATCAAAAGATTTTCATCTTTTATGGGTTTAAAAACCATAAAGCTATAACCTTTCTTCTTTGTTTATCTTAGTATAGGGTAGTTGTACAAGAAAAACTTTGGAAAAACTCAAAAATCTTCATCTTTTTGTTGTTTTGGTTCGAAAAAGGGTTTTGGGTACAAGAATCTTGATTTTAAATTTTTGGTGTTAAAAACCATAAAGTTTGTGTTTTTTAAGATTCTTCTAGTCTTAGAATAGCAAGAAGTACAATTGAAATCAAGAAAAAAGGTCAAAAATTGTGTCTTTAAGTGATTTGAAGTTTTTGAAGACGGGTTTTTATACACACTGTTTGAATCTGGGGATTTATACGTGTGTGAATCCGGCAATTTACACGTGATTATATATGACGATTTATACGTTTTTAGATCCGGCGATTTATACGTTTTTAGATCCGGCGATTTATACGTGTGTTAATCTGAAAATTTATACGTACGTGTATACGACGATTTATACATCATTGGTTTCGGCGATTTATACGTATCCTATACGGCGATTTATACGTTACTCTGAATCCGGCGATTTATACTGGTCTATACGACGATTTATACGTGTTCTCTGTATCCAGGGATTTATATAGTATGTATACGGCTGATTATACCATATTTCAAACGGCGATTTATACAGTTTTCTTAAGGTGATTTATACATTACACTTGGGTGATTTATACACTTACCTTACGAGATTTATAACATATTTCCTTGGAGATTTATACGAATTTTCTATGATTCGTAAAATCCCGTGAAATGTGAAGTATTCAATTATTTTCTTGGTTTTATCAAGAATTGTAAAATCCCATGTAATCTTAAGACTCAATCACTTAAAACAAACAACAAATTAACACAACAACCTCTAATCACTGAACGATCAAAAGATTATCTATTCTCATTCAATCAATCAATTCAAAAATGATTAACTTTGGACAGGAATTTATGATCATTGCTGGTGCGGACAACCGTCCTCCCATGTTGGAAAAATCTTTGTATGATTCTTGGAAAATTTGTATCGAATTTTACATGAAGAATAGGGAGAATGGAAGAATGATTCTTGACTCAATTCAAAATGGTCTACTTGTTTGGCCTACTATTACTGAAGAGGATGGTACCACTAGAAAAAAGACTTATGCTGAACTTTCTGCTTCTGAAAAGCTTCAAGCCGATTGCGATTGCAAAGCTACCAATATCGTTCTTCAAGGTCTTACACCGGATGTCTATGCTATTATCAATCATCATAAAGTTGCAAAAGAAATTTGGGATAAAGTTAAGCTTCTTATGCAAGGAACGAAATTGTCATTACAGGAAAAGGAGTGTAAGTTGTATGACGAGTTTGATAAGGCTTTACATTGCGTGAAGGGGTGAAAAAAATTGTATTAGTACTACTGGAGATTTGCTTAACTCATCAACAACTGATGTTATCACTACTGTTAATGAAGACCATGTTAAAGTGAATACAAAGTTTCTAAACAGTTTCACCAGATTGGAGTAAGTTTGCGCGGATGTAAAGTTTGGCACAGATTTGCATACAATCAAAAATAATGATCAATTTGTACTCATACTTAAAAACAACATGAGATTGCATGCAAATGAACTCGGCTTGATGTGTGAAAGAATAAAAAATCCTCTTGTATTTGTTGCTAAACTTACCGTCAATCACCGTCTCAACTTAACAACTATCACTCTCAACACACTCCTACATAATTTCCTCAACAATCATACATGGCACTCTCCTCAACCATACTCAAAAATGTTTCCACCACATCATCCATCACAACCACAAATCAGTCATTAATCACGTTCCTACTTCACAACTATATCCAGTCTCACTCTAACTCCATCTGTTCTACAATTTGCTTACCACTCTTACTTCAAACTTCATCAAACAACCATGATGAGTTCCCTCAATTGACTCAGGTCTTGTTTTCTTGTGTTTAATCATGGGAGATTGTGATACAATTGCATTGTCTCAATAAGGAATGGCTTTTCTCATAATACTGTAGGCTTCTTCAAGGTTCCCTATCAACCAACAATCAACTTAGGGAACTTCCTCTAATATGAGAAAACTAAGCCACTATTCTAAATGAAGGGTGGGAAATATATGCAACAAGTTCAAGGGAGGCAAGGACAAAGTTATGTTGGTACTAGCTATAAGGGTAATGCTACTAGTTCTAGGGGAAATAATGCAGGAGGGCAGACAAGGGTGGTTAAATGTTATAATTGTCAAGGTGAAGGTCACATGGCTAGGCTATGAACTCAGCCGAAGAGGCCTAGGACTGCTACATGGTTTAAGAAAAAGGCAATGTTGGCTAAAGCACAAGAAGCTGGACAAATTTTAGATGAAGAGCAACTAGCATTTCTTGCAGATCCAGGCATTCCAGACGGTCAAACTACTCAGACAACCATTCCAAACAATGTTGCTTTCTAGACTGAGGATCTTGATGCTTATGATTCTGACTGTGATGATGTCTCGAATGCAAAAGTGGTTCTCATGGCCAATCTTTCCAACTATGGTTCTGATGTTATCTCAGTGGTACCTCATTCTGACTCCTATCATAATGATATGGATAATTAAAGTATGCATGCAATGCAGGTTTTTGAACAAACACCAGTTGCTGATTTTTCCAATAATGAAATACATAGTGATAGCAATATCATTCCGTATTCTCAATATTTACAAGAAACACAACAGGTAATTGTTCAAGATACTAATTTGTATGCACAACAAGATTCAATGTTTTTATCTGTGATTGAACAAATGTCGGAACAAATAATTAATCATGTTAATAATTAGGAAAAGGCTAATTAAGAAAAGAATAATGAATCATTAACCGCTGAGCTTGAGAGATATAAAGAAAGAGTCAAAACTTTTGAACATCGTCATAATGTTGATTTAATCTCTCGTGAAAAATGATTGATTCTCAAATGGATGACATGATTAAAGAAAAGCTTGCACTGAAGGAACAAGTTGACTCACTTGAACAAAATCTTTCTAAACAAATCAAAGAAAAGGAATCTTTATTGCAAATATTCACTGTTTTCAAAAATGAATCCAAAGAAAAGGAAAATAAATATATGGAAATTGAAATTGATTTGGAAAAGAAGATAAAGGAACTTGAAAATATTGTTTATAAACTGGGTCAATCTGCTCAAACAGTGCACATGTTAACAAAGCCACAAGTTTTTTATGATAATGCCCACAAACAAGCTCTAGGTTATCAAAATCCGTTTTATCTCAAGAAAGCTTAGCCGATTAAACCAACCTTGTATGATGGTAGTGTTATATCTTGTGAACATGTTGCTATGCCTGTGATTGATGATGACGAGACATTGATTTTGGAAGAGGTAAGTCGATCAAAAATGTCTAAAAAAAGTAAAGGATCCAGAGGCTATTAAACAAAAAATTTCTCATAAACCTATAGATTATGTAAAATTAAATCAACTATCTGGGGATTTTGGGAAACGTTTTGTTCCACAACAAGAATTGTCGGCTGAACAAGCGTTCTGGTTTCATATGTCAAACCCTTCCACTGCATCTTCTGACGCATCACCTGTCAAAGTGGAAGCTCCCAGTGAACTTCCTAAGGTAAGTTTGGTGAATCAAAGCCTTAAAAAGCTTAAATTCCACCTTGCCAAGTTTGACTCTGTAGTAAAGATAAGGACTACACCTGATGCTCTTACAGAAGGTGAATGGGGGTTTGAACATACTAAAACTATTTTTATCAATGAAATTATTCCATTTTTAAAGTCTTTAAAAGACATTTTTAATATGCTTGATAAAGATCTTCTAAATGAAATAACAGAAGTACAAACAGTTTTTGACCAAATGGAAGCTGCTATTCAACAGTGTTCAGTAGACAAGCAATGTTTTGAAATTGTTAAGAAAGAACTGCTTCTTAAAAATGATCGACTCTTATAAAAATCCTGTCTGAAGATGTTATGCTATGCGTGATGCCAGTCTTACTGCTGTTTATTGCATATGGTGAATGTGGAACTGCAATGTAGTGAATCTTGTGTGAAGTGTTTGAATCTTGATGCTGAGCTTTTGAAATCACAAAATGCATATAATGATCTGTCAAAAAGTTACTCACAACTTGAAAAACATTGCATCTCTCTTGAGTTAACTATGCAACTTAATCAAGAAATTTTTCAAAAGGATTCATTAAGTAATAATCAAAATGCTCTTGAAATTCCAGAATATTTTGAAAATAATGATTTAAAAGCTCAGCTACAAGCTAAAGACACTACAATTTGTAAGTTGAAGGAACATATCAAATCTATGAGAGAAAATGACAAGGAAGAGAAAGTCAAACATGAAATGGATGAAATTGAGACTATAAACATTGAATTGGAGCATAGTGTGGCAAAATTACTTGCCCCTTTTGATGATGGAGTAGATTGTGTGTGGATGAGGGTTGGGGAATGAAATCGAGTCGATTTTATAATAAATAAATTGAGCATTTGAAAAAGATTTACAAAGATCAATTTGATTCGATTAAGAAGACATGTTCTCTTTCTAAAGAACACGATGACTCTTTGATTACTCAATTGAACTCTAAGTCTTTGAAAATGCGGATTTAAAACGTCAAATTCAAGACAAGGTTTTTGTGATTACGTCCTTGAAAAACGATTTATGAAAATTAAAAGGGAAATAAGTTGAAAATGCTGCACAAATACCAATTGCCACCACTGTTGCTCCAGGCATGTTCAAGCTAGACTTAGATCCTTTAGCTCCTAGGTTATTGCAAAATAGGGAAGCTCACATATACTATCTTAAGCATACTCAGGAACAAGCTGACATACTTCGAGGAATAGTTGAACAAGCTAAAGCAAAACAGCCTTTAGATAATGCGTTAGACCTTGCCTGTAAGCATGTCAAACGAATTCAGGAGTCACTTGTATATGTTCGAGATACGTGCCCTAATGCAATTAAACTTAGTGAGAAAAGGTTGCTATCATACCTATGAACAAAGTCAAGAAAGTTAGGTTTTTTGAACCTCTCACATCCTTAAGCAACATCAAATAGGTAGAGTCATCTAAAACATCTAATTCTAACATACCTGTGTTGTCTTCTACAAGATTGAAATGTTCTACTAGTACTTGCAGATCACAACCTACAGGCAATAAAAAGAATGACAGGATCTCGCAAAAACCAAGTAGCAACAGGAAGAATTAAGTAGAAGCCCAACCTAGGAAAGTGAATAAAAAGAATCGTGTTAAAGAACCTATTTATGATGATAATGTTAAGCATACTATGTTAAATGTGAATTCTCAGTTAATTTGTGTTAAATACTGTTAAATGCGAATTCTGAAATTCTCTGTGCTACTTGTAATAAATCTATGTTTGATGGTGTTCATGATAAATGTCTTTTTGATCTTCTGCAAAATGGGAATAACCGTACTAAATCTGCTAAGAAACATAAAAAACAAAATATTTGGAAACCTACGGGTCATGTATTTACTGAAGTAGGATTTAAGTGGAAACCAACAGGCAGAACCTTCACTATAGTTGGTAATTCGTGCCCTTTAACTAGGTTTACCTCAACTAACATAGTGCCTCCTAAGCAAACCACTTCCCACTCAGATGAAATAAAAAAAACCAAAGATTAAAGTCTATAGCAGGAAACCCAAAAATGTTAAAAACATAGGTTCGAGTAAAATAGCTAAGATTGTAAAATCTAAGAGTGCTAACCACTCGGAACCTAATCAAACTTGGGGATCCAATGCAATAGATATTCCATCGTCTTCTTCTCTTGTCATGGAAGGATGTCCAGATTGTACTCTGGTATCTGGACTCTGGATGTTCGAAACACATGACATGGAATTGCTCTCAGCTCATGAACATTGTTAGTAAATTTCTGGGTACTGTTAGATTCGGGAACGACCAAATTGCAAGGATTATAGGGTATGGTGACTATCAGCTGGGAATCGTTGTTATCTCAAGGGTATACTACGTTGAAGGACTTGGACATAACTTGTTTTCTGTTGGCCAATTTTGTGATGCGGATCTTGAAGTTGCATTTCAGAAAAACACTTGCTTTATTCGTAATTTATAAGGTGTTGATCAACTTTCAGGGTCCAGAGACAAAAATTTGTACACAATTTCTCTTGATGACATGCTTAAATCATCTCTGATCTGTCTTCTATCTAAAGCTTCAAAGACTAAGAGCTGGTTATAGCACCGTCGATTATCTCATCTCAACTTCGGTACTTTGAACAAGATCGCTAAAGATGGTCTTGCATGAGGACTTCCTAGACTTAAATTTTCAGAAAGATCATCTGTGTTCAGCATGTGCATTAGGGAAAAGTAAAAAAATCCTCTCATCAACCCAAAGCTAAAGACACTAACCAAGAGAAACTATATCTTTTGCATATGGATTTGTGTGGCCCAATGGGTGTGGCTAGTATTAACCGGAAAAGGTATATCTTAGTGATAGTAGCCGATTACTCAAGATTTACCTGGGTCAGATTTTTGAAGACAAAAGATAAAGCTCCTACGGCCATCATCAACTGTATTAAAAACATACAAGTTTGTTTAAATGCCACAGTCCGGAATGTTCGAACAGATAATGGAACCGAATTTGTCAATCAGACACTTCGCGAATGGTATGAAAATGTTGGTATCACACATCAAACTTCTGTAGCTCGCACTCCTCAGCAGAACGGTGTTGTCGAAAGGAGAAATCGGACTCTTGTTGAAGCCGCTTGAACAATGCTAATATTTTCTAAAGCTCTATTATTTCTCTAGGCCGAAGCTATCAATACTGCTTGTTACACCTAAAACCGTTGTTTGATACGCCTCCGATACAAAAAAACTCCATATGAGCTTATGCAAGACAAGAAACTGGACTTATCATTCTTTCATGTCTTTGGTTCACTTTGTTATCCTACCAATGACCATGAGGATCTAGGTAAATTTGATGCAAAAGCAGACATTGTGATTTTCATTGGTTATGCGCCTGCAAAGAAAGCGTTCAGAATCTACAACAGAAGGATCCATACAATTTCTGAAATAATTCATGTAACATTCGATGAACTAACAGCAATGGCTTTTGAACAATTTAGTTCAAGACCTGGGCTTCAATATATGACTCATGCTACATCCAATACATGACTCGTTTCAAAACCTATTTCTCAACAACCTTGTATTCCACCAAACAGAAATGATTGGGATCGTTTATTTCAACCAATGTTCGATGAATACTATAATCCTCCAACAATTGCTATCTCTCCAGTTCAAGAAGTTGCTGCTCCAAGAGCTGAAGTATTAGCTGATTCTCTTGTGTCAACTTCCATTGACCAGGATGCTCCATCAATAAGTATTCCCTCATCACAAGAACAAGAACATTCTCCAATCATTTCTCAAGGTTATGAAGAATCACTAAAAATACCAACATTTCATGATGATATGCTTAATGAATCTCCTCAGGAAGACTCAACTTCTCAAGGATCATCATCTAATGTGACACAAATCCACACTCCATTTGAACACCTTGGTAGATGGACTAAGGATCAGCCTATAGCAAACATGATTGGTGATCCTTCTCACTCTGTATCTACACAGATGCAACTTGAAACCGATGCCATGTGGTGTTATTTTGATGCCTTCTTAACTTCAGTAGAACCAAAGAACTTCAAACAAGCAATGCTCGAACTGTCATGGATCGATGCAATGCAAGAAGAAATTCATGAATTTAAAAGACTTGAAGTTTAGGAATTGGTGCCGTGTCCAAATAAAGTCTTGTTGATCAAACTCAAATGGATTTATAAGGTCAAAACAGATGAATCTGGTGGGGTACTAAAGAATAAGGCAAGACTCGTTGCTCAAGGATTCAGACAAGAAGAAGGAATCGATTTCGAGGAATCATTTGTACTGGTTGCTAGAATAGAGGCCATTCGTATCTTCGTAGAAAATGTGGCTCACAAGAATATGACAATCTACCAAATGGACGTCAAAACGGATTTCTTAAATGGCGTGCTCAAAGAAGATGTCTACGTTTCTCAACCAGAAGGATTTGTTGATCAGGACAACCCATCACATGTGTACAAGCTCAAAAAGGATCTTTACGGTCTAAAACAAGCTCCACTTGCATGGTATGATATGCTGTCAAGCTTCCTTAACTCTCAACAATTCTCCAAAGGTGCAGTTGATCCAACACTCTTCACATGGCATGCTGGAAACGACATACTACTGGTACAAATTTATGTTGACGATATAATATTTGCATCCACTAATACTACCATGTGTAATGAGTTTGCTAATTAGATGACCAATAAGTTTAAGCTGTCGATGATGGGGCAAATGTCATTCTTTTTAGGATTACAAATTTCTTAAAGTCCCAGAGGCATCTTTATAAACCAATCTAAATATGCTTCTGAAATGGTTAAAAAATATGGTTTGCATTCTACTGATTCCGTAGACACGCCCATGATTGAAAACAAGAAAATAGATGAAGATCTACAGGGGAAACAAGTTGATGCTACACTTTACCATGGTATGATTGGATCCTTAATGTATCTTATAGCCAGTAGACATGACCTTAACTATGTTGTCTACTTATGTATGATGTCAACAACTATAGAATTACTATTCAATGTTAATGATATAAGTTACTCGTACTTATACGACATAAATGATAATTTATTAGTTTGCATTCGAGATCTTTTTACGTGACGTCATTATCTGCGATATTTGGATTCTCAGAACTCAAGGTGAGTTTCATAGCCCTCACGATTTTACATAGCTTTTGTATTACACAAAGTTTTTGGGTGAAAAAACAGCAATTTTTACTAACTGGACACAAGTTGGTTATGTTTTTTAATTATGGATAACAATGTTGCCTAATTAGCGTTAACCCAATCAGATCCCATGTATCATAACTTTAAAATTTACGAGCGCTAATGTTATGAATAGACATCAATTGGGTTTTGACAACCCGTTCGCTGATTAGCTATCACTGAACAACGAACGTATAACCATGAATCTAATATCGGAAGTTGCGGGTTAGAACATCACTCACGGGGGCAATGAGGAGCCATTATTTTGCGGTAACTCACACATACCGTCAAGCTTCAGTGTCATGAGACTTTAGAGTCAACGTAAATAACCTTCTATATGATGACTGCATTTGTTGCTTATCATACACTTTGGGAAGATCTTGTGGTCCTACAATATATGGATTTTGTCAAACCTATGAAACCACCAACATTCTTGTTGATGTTTTAAAGTAATGATTTTTCCAGGGGATCATAAGCACTGAGGTGCGATGGATACAGTAGGTGGTTTGATTTGATGTCATTGCATATAAAGAATTTGTCGCATTATCAAATTTGTTATCTGTGTATGGGCGGAAAATCTTGTATTTGATCAGTGAACAGTCTACGCTTTCGGCTTATGATCACTTACTTTTGTTAAATCCAATGTATCGTTTTCAAATGAATTTTTGGTCGTTCTATATATATCTTGTGTTATTGATCTGAGAAGTAACACGCCCCGACCCATATTCCGCTGCGACCCAATTTTGGGAGTTGTGACAGAAACGTTCCATCGCAAGGGTCTAACTACGTTGAGGGACTTAGATATAACTTATTATTTTATTTATCAATTTGTGATGCTGGATCATGAAGTTTGCCATTTTAAAAAACACTTGCTCTATCACAATTTAGAAGGTGTTTGATCTACTTTTAAGGTCTTGTGACACAAATTTGTACACAATTCTTCTGATGACCATGCTTAAGGTCATCATGATTTGTCTTCTTCTTATCTAAAGCATCAAAGACAAAAAAGAGATGGTTGAATGGCACCGCGGTTATCTCATTTAACTCGTTATATTAACAAGCTAGCTACAGACTGTCTTGCCAAAGGAAATCCTAGGCTTAAATTTCAAAAAGCGATCATTTGTGTTCAACATGCCATTAAGGAAAAGGCAAGAAACTCTCTCATCAACCCAACGCTAAAGACACTAACCAAGAGTAACAGATCTTTTTGCAAGTATAGATTTGTTGGCCCAAAGGTGGGTGATCTAGTATTAAACGAAAAAGTATGATCTTAGTGATAGTCGATGATTACTCAAGATTTAATTGGGTTAGATTTTTTAAGACAAAAGATGAAGCTCCTGCGGCCATCATCAAATGCATCAAAAATATTCAAGTTTGTTTGAAAGCCACAGTTCAGAATGTTCGAACAGATAATGGAACCAAATTTGTCAATCAGACACTTCGTGAATGGTATGAAAATGTTGGCATCTCGCATCAAACTTTTGTAGCTCGCACTCCTCAGCAAAACGGTGTTGTCCGAAAGGCGAAATCGACTCTTGTGAAGCTGCAAGAACAATGCTAACCTTTTCTATAAGCTCGATATTTCTTTTAGGCCGAAGCTATCAGTACAGCTTGTTATACCCAAAACCGTTCTTTGATACGCCTCTGATACAATAAAACTCCATACGAGATTATGCAAGATAAGAAACCAGACTTATCATTCTTTAATGTCTTTGGTTCACTTTGTTATCCTACCAATGACCATGAGGATCTGGGTAAATTTGGTGCAAAAGCAGACATAGGGATTTTCGTTGGTTATAATCTACAACAGAAGGACCCGGATAATTACTAAAACAATCCATGTAACGTTCGATGAGCTAATAGTAATGGCTTCTGAATAATTCAGTTCAGGACCCGGGCTTCATTATATGACTCCTGTTACATCCAGTATAGGACTCAGTTCAAATCCTGTTTCTTAACTACCTTGCTTGACACCAAAAAGAGATGATTGGGATCGGTTGTTTCAATTAATGTTTGAAGAATACTTTAACCCTCCACCAATAGCTGTTTCTCCAATTCAAGAAGCTGCTGCTCCAAGAGCTAAAGTATTAGTTGATTCCTCTAGTTTCAACATCCAACGACTTAGATGAAACGGATGTCGAGAGCAAGATGAGGTTAAACAGACTATGCTCCATCAACAAGTATTCCCTCATCACAAGAACATGAACATTCCTTAATCATTTCTTAAGGTTTTGAAGAATCAGCCAAAAACCATCAATATTCTCTGACCCTTAATAATCTCCTAATGAAGACTTGACTCTTTAAGGATCATCATCTAATGTAAGACAAATCCACACTCTATTTGAACACCTTGGTAGATGGACTAAGGTTCATCCTATAGCAAACCTGATCGGTGATCCTTCTTGCTCTGTATCTATAAGGAAGCAACTTGAAACGGATGCCATATGGTGTTACTTTGATGCCTTCCTTACTTTAGTCGAACCCAAGAACTTCAAACAAGCAATGACCAAACCATCATGGATCGATGCAATGCAAGGAAATTCATGAATTTGAAAGACTTAAAGTTTGGGAATTGGTGCCGTGTTCGGATAACGTGTTCTTGATCAAACTCAAATGGATTTATAAGGTCAAAATAGATGAATCTGGTGGGGTACTAAAGAATAAGGCTCGACTAGTGGCTCAAGGATTCAGCCAAGAATAGGGCATCGATTTTGAGGAATCATTTGCACCGGTTGCTAGAATAGAGGTCATTCATATCTTTGTAGCAAATTCCGCTCACAAGAATATGACAATATACTAAATGGATGTCAATAAGGCTTTCTTGAATGGAGAGCTCAAAGAAGTGGTCTACGTTTCTCAACCAGAAGGATTTGTTGATCAAAACACAACCCATCGCATGTTAACAAAGCACAAAAAGGCTCTTTAAAACGGGACTAAATAAACAACGAACCACGTGCATGTATATATGCGGTCAATCATTCCTTATCTCCGTTAACAGTCTCCAAAGGTGCAGTTGATCCGAAACACATCTTCACATGGCATGCTAGAAACAACTAACAGTATATCTGGTGACAAAGTTACTTGAAAACGAATTATAATATTTGCAAACAACTCAACTACTGGCCATGGTGTGAAGAGTTTGACTACTCAGAAGACCAATAAGTCAGATGTGCGATGCAGAGGGGGGGCAAATGCATTCTTTTATAGGATTACAAATATACCAAAAGTCCTCTAAAGGGCCAATCTGTTCATAAACGAGCAATCTAAATATGCTTAGCTCTAAATAATTGTTAAAAAATATGGTTTGCATAATACTGATACAGTCACACATGCACCCATGATTGAAAACAAAATACTGGATGAAGATCTACAGAGGAACCAGTTGATGCTACCACTTACCCCGTGGCATGATGGATCCTTAAAGTATCTTACATCTAGTAACCTGGCCTTTTAACGAAAAGCTACTTACAAGCGGTGAAACGATCATTCTCGATACCTCATGGAACCATTAACATGGACTATGGTTCCATGAAGGATACCGATATGCTCACATCACAAGCTTATGCAGATGTCGATCGACAGCGGGTTCATGAAACACTAGACTAAGTACAGAATCGGGAAGAGCTCAATTCTTCTTGGTGAATAGACTTGTTATATGGTCTCAAGAAAAAAAGAGCACGCTATATCGAGTACAGAGGCTGAATATATTGCCATTGTCTGGATGTTGTTCACAATCCTATGGATAGCGTTCCCAACTAACAAAGAGGGGCGTGACGTGTCCAAGATCGGTGGGCGTATTAACCTTTGACTATCGGTTAAAAAAATATTTTTCTTTTAGATTTATTTCTCTTAATTTTGTTTTATTAGTGCATGCGCACATGAACCATGCTCTTCACTCGAATCTAATTGTTGAATCTTTCACAATTCCAAAGCGACGTAATCGGTGAGACGATTCCATAGCAAATGTCAAACGTGAGCTTCGAACTATTGTAAGACTCCCGTTGCTACAATGTGCGGATACCGTACCCTCAGCGTAAAGATACCAGGGAAAATAGCGAGCACGCGTAACTATTCGGTAGTTACTCCAATCAGATGTTCGTATTAATCCAAGCACCCACCGAGGGTTACGGAGATGCGATTGTCTTCCCCTATACTTGCCGAAAATTTAGAGTTAAAAGTCGGTTAACTTACGCTAGTAACTTCGAGTCAATTCTATGGTTTTGAGAGGGACGATCCCCATTCTCATATTCAAGGGTTTAACAAGATCACTTCTACGCTTAAATACAAGAATGTTCCACATGATGCTATCAAGTTGATGCTTTTCCTATTTTCCCTTGAGGGGGCAGCCCGGATTTGTCTTGAAAAAGAACCCCCTCGTTCTATCCATACATAGGAAGATTCTTCGTTTCCGAAGTTTATGAATTATTTATTTCCTCCTTCGAAGATTACGAATCTCAAAAATGACATCACGACATTTCAGGCAGAGGTTGATGAAAATTTTAGTGAAGCATGGGAATTCCGATTTAAAGATCTTCCTTCGTAAAATGCCCACACCAGCGTTTCTTCTAGAATTACATCAAAACGGTCACAGTTATCATTTTTTACAATGCATTGACATAATCCGATCAAGATTCTCTAAATGCAGCTGTCGTGTAACACCCCCAAAAATCACAACGCAACGGAATACCGCTTGGGGTGCAACTTCATAGTCCATATGCACAAGTCAGTCACGAGGAAATCAAGACCTCAAAAAGACGTTTAAATAAAATTCTCACAACTCGTTAAAATGAAAATCAGAGTTTACAAAGGGTCCCATTTATAATGCAGTAGAAACATTTTTGTTTTAAAATATCTTTGTCGAATTATTACTCAATGTTAATTAAGCTTCAAAAATAAATCCGCGCTACACACAATGCTATCAATGCACCACTAGCAAAATGATAACCATGAGAAAATAGCATGCAAAAACTGTCAACAATAAAGTTTGTGGAATTCATAGGTTTAAAGTAAAAGACAGTGTGAAATAATTTAAGTATTATTTCGTTAAAGACGTAGCGATCACGGCGGTTATACAAAGACATTATCCAAGTAAAGGTTCAGAAATCCTGTAGTGAATCAGAAGACAAGAAATCATATATATTCAACAGTTTTTATGAACACAAAATATAAGTGATGGCTGACGTAAGTACGATTCCTAAGTTCCAAACAGTATAAGTAGTACGTAGGTGAAAACAAATTCACCAAGTCTAAGTATCTATGATTGCACTAAGCACATGACCACCGGAAGCTTAACGTAGGTCTGCCCAAATAGGTAGGGGTGATCCTTGCCAAAACAGCCTGTACAGTTCCCTCTAAATGTTAAATCGCACATGATCAATCATGTGACCATAAATTTCCGGTGGGATTGTTAGTACCCGATAGATCTATCCACAACACTAGCCGCTCAACAATAAAAAAGGCAATTGACGTTCAATGATATTAGGACTAAATGCGTATGGCCTTGTGTGTAACTATGCAATATAAACAGGCAATAATCATAGAAAAGCATACAGTTCAAAACCACTTAATGTGTCCGGAAGAAAAACAATCATGTTGTCAGAAATTCACAAATTTTAAATAGGTAGAGGAATCCGAATGAATCTCAATCGAGTCGAACAAATCAAGTTTTGGTAAAAATGAGTCATGTAATTGTGTACGTAGCATGTAAATATATACAAGTTTGTAAAAGAGCATGTGATTCCCCTCGCAGGGTTTATATAAACATTGAAAAGATTAAAATGCGAGACTAAGGAACTCACCGTATGAACCAACGATCACATGATCATAATAAGACCAAATAAAATCATAAGACGAAGCAGAGTAACCGATCCTTTGATCACGACTATAATTACGTCGCTCAGATTATACAATACGTACAAAATACGTAGCAACGGTCTACATCGATACGACGAAACAAAAATAGTAGATATATAAGTAATATATATATATATATATAATACTATATAATATATATATCTATATATATATATATATAAATATTAAATATGATAATATGATATATACGCATACATACTATATGTGAGTGAGAAATCTACTTGCATCGTTATAACCATAACATTAGTATATTTAATATATTACTATTTTCCATCCAATTATAAACTATTTCACTTTTAAAATCGACCAACAGGCCATCAAGAAAGTAATTACTTACGATAATATATTATTCGAATATTAATTGAATAATCGGAATCACCTTTCATAGTTTCGTTTAATATTTTACTATATGTCCTTGTTGAACTATACGTTTGACTTTAATAACATACAATATTTATTTCTAAGTCAAGACGCCGACCTAAAACGAACCCGCCTAAAACACTTTTTTCACGGACTCGGGTTCTAGAATTAAATATTATGTGAAACGATTATCCGCACTAACTTTTTAGTTTATGACCGCGACCTGAAAGCTCGATAAGAAAATATACTCAAAATTGCCCTTACACAAATAATCTGCTGAAACATATATAATATTTTATAAAAATACAGGAAGTTTTGCCTTATTAATTTGACCCAGGTATATCTCTTTTCATGAACTTTGAACCAAGAAGAGATTATGTAAACGTCAATTAAACTATATCCGAACAACTTTCGTTTCGCCGGAAGGCCGTAAACGCTCCCCGACAAAATTGCTCAAAATATTAAATTACCAAAGCTGTCAGATTTAGTATATTTATAAAAATGACTTATTTTCTACTAAAGTGTATATATATCGATCTAGCTCCAGTTTCTTCGTTATTGGGAGTTAGAAGTCCCATTTTATATCAAAGCGTCCGTAAAAAAAGTATTAGATTGATGTAATTTCCAAACCAGAAATGCAGTAGGTCTCGAACCCCGAATAACCTGTTTCGTTTTCTGGTCTAATTAACCCGTTACAAAATGCGTTAAAACCCATTTTCGACCCAAAAAAACTCATAAAAAAATACATCCATTATACCTCATAATTTTATTCTAATCCTATTGTAATATCAATATCACAATATACTAACGTCGCAATTTGTCAAATCGATTTCCATCACATGTATACATATTTACGAAAAATCTACATCAGTAAACGAAATAAACGAATAAGATATATAAAAAAATAGCAGGGCTCACAAAGCTATCACGAAGCAAAATCGAAAAACAACAAGGTTCGCCTCGTCCCACCTCGGAAACCTAAGCCGGTAACACTGACCGCGGCACCTACCCAAACAAAGTCAAAACCAAACCCAAATTTTCCTTCAACACAAAAATCTAGCATTCTTCTTGTATACTAACCCATTCAAAACACTTAATAAGAATAGGGGAATGATGAACCTTATAAGACACCTTAGTAATTCCTTGAATATGAAGTAAAACGAATGTATTTGTAAATGTGGTAAATAAAAGTTGTGTGAATTGTTATAGTAAGTTGGGTTTGAGTCGTGTGAAGTGAGAGAAAGAAACAAGAGATTTTGGTGTTGATATTTTATGTAAAGAAAAAAAAAAGTGTTGCGTGTTATCTCTTCTAGTATGCATGGTATATAGTCTAATAAGTAGTCTAAAGTTGCTTAAAGAAAGCCTTAACAACATGTGGAGTAAATCAAGGAAGTATTGGTCAAATAAATAGTCTATGTGCTAGGAAAATAAGATCCTAGGTGTTAATGTACAAGTTTTTATTAACTTTTAGATATTATCTAGTGTAACTTGAATTTATAAGTTGGTAACTTTAAATATAAAGGCATGACTTTGTAATTTGATATGATTTGGTTTAATTTTATTTATGTAGAGATTTCGCAAATGATTATCATGGGTAAAAATTTTATAAACCTTGTGCATTGGATATAAACATGGATAAATTGTTGAAAGCGTAATAAATTTTGTGGTTCCCCGTAAATGGCTCCTAATAACTGTACATTATCGATGAAACGTAAACTTTTAAGAACCGATACTCATAATAAAATAGGGAACAGAAGACCATACTTAATTACTCAAAATAATGTATTTTGATCAACGGTGATTGATGTAATAAACTTTTAATTTTTTGATGCCGTTACACTTAACAGCTAATCTTTTAGCTTACGCCGATTTAGCTTTAACTATTAAAATTATATGTAACACGTGGGCACTTTGAAAAAGAAAAAAATAAATAGCTAATAGAATAAATAAATGGACGTCAATGATGAATGACCTGAAAAATACGGATGTTACATCCTCCTCCGGTTAGAAGAGCCTTGTCCTCTAGCTCAGGTTGCAACACTTGAATAAGGAAACGGTTCAGAGAAAAGATGCGGAAAATTTCTTTCGGATTTGTTGATGAAGAGGTGTAAAGGTTTTAAGCTGACAACTCTCAGCATGAAACATGGGGTGTTTCCTGAATGCATAGGTGATCCAGTTCTATACACCAATATACATAGGTGATCAGGACTATGTATATGTTGAGGGCCAACATGAAATGCACATTTCGTCAAATATTGTGATATGATATGAAATGATATCATAATAGATTTATAGACGAAATGAAATAGTCGAAAAAGTATAACAGTGAAGATAGCTCGTAGGGTGACAGACAAAATAGGTTTACAATTGTTGAACATCAGATTGTTTGTAAAGCGATAGGATCATAACACAGTATATAAGAATATCCGAAAACGCAAAGTATACAGAAGAAAATCTAATGTGCTGAACTTAAAAGATTATTACAGTCAACAAAACGAACGTAAAGAGACCTGTTCTAAATGGTAGGTGCTCCAAATGGTTGACATGTATGGGGTGAAAGTTAAGTGTCAAGTGACTACACTTCAAGCTAGAAACTTCAAACGAGAATTACGAAACAAGACATGTGCGAATCAATAAGGAAGAGAGTTCTAACACGGGAAAGTCGCATGTAAAGTAAAGCTATAAGAATTTACAAAAAATCCGAAATCTAAATAATCGATATCATACAAGAGGAAATAAAGTAAAGTCGGTGGAAATGGTTGAAAGTTAATCCAGTAATAGAATCCAAGAAGAAATTATCTCCATATGTATATCTAGGATCCATATATAATACTTCTAAACCAGGTTTGAAGATTAGAAAACAGAGAATGGTGATGGATAATACCAAGCAATTGACGCTCAAGTGAGGTAAATGAGAAATCAGGAAGTACAATAAGTTGAACGTAAAATCAGAATGATCAATATTAATATAACGAGACTCAGATTATACGGTCAAATAGTAAGACTCATATGATAGACGTAAACAGAACGATAATCATAGTCTAACAACTTAAATAAATACTCCTTATCCAGTAAATATGTCTGTAGGGATGCAAAGAGAGCCATAAAGTTACCCATGGGAGCAAGCGCCGAGTTTGGCGGCGATATCGGATAAAACAGGGAAAAGACTCTGATACTTTTGAAGAAAACAGATCATAGTCTATGCGTTCTGAAACGACCTAGTTCTCTATACTTCAAGTACTTCAAGCTCTGATACAGATCTGTAACACCCGCCAAAGAAGCACAACACACAAAATATGCGGATACCACTTGGGTGGCTACTTCATAAGTCCAATATGCTACAAGTTACATAAAAGACCTCAAAATAGACTTTTAAATAATTCACGATATTTATATGAAAATTAGAGTTACGACTGGGTCCATTTATAATGTCAATAAAACATTTTGGTTTAAAACTAGTTTGTCGAAAAGTACACAAGTTATTTAATGCCTTAAAAATATTATCCGCCATCTCAGCCAAAGCCTCCCAATGCGTCACAACAAAATGATAAACTAGAACAATACAATGCTAAAACGACAATAAAAAATGTTGATGAATTTCATAGGTTTAAGTAAACAGCATTGTTGAAATAATTTATAGTACTATTTCATGTAGAAAAAGTAGCGTTACAAACAAATCAAAGTATCAGGTCAAGAGAACCAGTATGATTCAATAAGTCAATGAAATACTGATATAAATAGCAGGTTTTAGTAGACCACAAATTTAAGAAGATGGTGGATTCTAAGTATAGTAGTATCGAGAAGATCGCAAACAAGTAAAGTAGACAAGGGAAACCAAATTCACCAATGTCTAAGTATATTATGATTGCACTAATCGCATTATGACCACCGAAGCCTTAATAGCTAGTGAAACTTATCCATGTTCTGCAGAATTGGCAAAGGGAATAGTGGTGAGAGCAACTGTCTGCCCCACAACTAGGAAGTGAGTGTCTGCGCAAAACAGCCACGAGTTCCTCTAAATGTTAAATGCACCACTGATCAAACATTGTGAACCATAAAATTTCCTGGTTGGATTGTTAACAAGTCCCCGATAAGATCTATCACAACACTAGCGCTCACTAATAATAGCAATTGACGTTCATGATATTGAGAGGACGTTAATTTGGCATTGTGGTAAACTTAGGCAATAATAAGCAGGAAATAATCAGGATAGCATACAGTTTAAAACACTTGTGTCCCGAAAGAAAACACAATCATGTACAAAGAATCTCATAATAAAAAGAAAATCACAGATTCAATGATAGTGGATTCAAGATCTCAAATCATAGTAGTAGACCAATCAACTTAGGTAAAAATAGTCATGTAGATTGTAACATTATAAAGATATACGAGTTTGATAAAAGAGTCAGTATTTCCCTCTGCGTGGTATAAAAAACATTGAAAAGTATTAAAAAATTGTGAGACTAATGAACACACCTTGATCAACGATCACACGAATCAAATAAGCCAAATAAATCATAAACGAAGCAGTAACGATCGATCAAGACCTAAAATCTACATACGCTCGAATACAATACGAACCAAAAATTAGCAACGAGTGCGTACAGTCGTTTACGACAAAACATATATATATATATATATATGTTAGTATATGGCAACAACCTTATATGTGGACTGAGAAAACCACATGCGCCTTTCTAAAACCTTAAACACTTAGTATTTTTTATATATACTATTTTTCCATCTAATTATATACTATTTCCCTTTTTAGAATCAGACCTATCGCCTCAAAGGTAATTGACGGTTCCTAAATTCACATACATATGATCTTAAGGAGAGAAAGTTAGACAGAGAGAGAAATGGAGTGGGAGAGAACTAGAGAAAAACACACTAAAGAGTGTGTGTCCAAATGATTTTTCCAACACCCTCTCCATGTGTGGAGAGGGTTTAAATAGTTCTTACAAAAATGCATCCAATCCAGCAATAAGAACGGTAAGTAGAGATAGTATTTTTGATAAATTAAAAAAAACGGAGCTAATGGTGGTGGCTTACAGTGGGAAAGACCCGACCCCACCATAACTCAAAGGATAACTAACATAAGAACAACGAGCTATGCTACAACATGAAAATACATGGGTGCACCGAGTCTTTTCTAATCCATAACAGATCTCGCTCCTACGGTAGGTCACCCTCACGAAAACCACAATTTGAATTTTAGCATTCTAATGAGATGTTCTTCTGACTTTAGCTCGTTATACTTTTGGTTCTTCATTTATTGACTTTCATTGGTACACTCTTGTAGTGTCCCTTGAGCTTTGTTCCTTATGAACTTCGTGGAGATCTTTGAGCTTTCTTTGGCGATCATCGAGCCACAGTAAATTCTCTTAATCATCCTTGTTGGAAAGTATTGCCTCCATGTGCAATGTTTTGTGACCTTCGACCGCATGCTCACCTACTTTTCTATATCAGATAGCAAAGCATCAGAGTAGCGTAGCTAGTGTGTATTCTTACAGCTAACATGAATTTCTTTGATTAGAAAATGAAGTGTGATCATGGTTAGTGAATTGACATGTCTTTGTCCAGCCAATCAGCGACTAGGTCGGGATGCCTGCACAGTATATGTTAAGTAATAAACACACTAAAGTGTCTTTGTTCACTCTTCGTTGAATAAGGTTGCCAAGAACCATGGTTCACCAGGATGCGCCTTTGTCAGATATAAATACTGACTGTGATCAGTAATACTCCAAAGAATCTCCATGACCAGGTTTCGCAGCTAGGCACTAGCCGTTCTCAAAAACGGAGCGTTCTTCAAATAGACAAAGCACGAATTGATTGAACCAGTGGCGAAAACCCAACTGATTAATGAGAAATTTGATTTGAAAATGCATACGCATGTGTCCACTCTGGAAAGAGTTTTTTTTGTGACACATCAAGTTTTAAAATCTAAGATCAATTTTCATCAGAAACACTTTGTTTTGAAAGATATCAACTCTTCGAGTGCTAGGAACATTCAGTTGTTGAACACATCGAAAGGTTTATCAAAAACTACTCGTCAATTCACTGTTCCTGGAACAGTTTGATTCATAAAGAATCGCAACCATCGTTCATTCCAGTGTGTCACAGGAACCAAAGCTTGAATACCTCAAGAATTATCTCACAGAAGCTATGGTCACCTACCAAGATCTTGTATATGTTGTGCTCTAAAAGGATTACCATCTTCATTGGAATACTTTGCGTATCACTTGGAAGTTCGGCAATACCACAAGATAATGTGAAGGACTTTTCAAGTAAAATCTATACCTTGTTGTCACACGTGAAGTGAGAAACAAGAACACATTATGGATTAATGTCCTAATGAGATTTTTGGATGGACTCCTGCTCTAGACTCAATAGTGCAATTTTTGGTTTTTTGTAGTCCGTAAGCTGGAGCTTGACAGCCGCCCTTTTCAAATATCATCTAAGCTCGAAGTTAGAGAGATGATAGAAAATATATTGAATTATCCGAGAGAAAAATATTGAACAGAATCCTTTGAGGGATCTTGAGTGGCTAGGTAGGGTTGTGCAGCGTATCACTGGGTCTATGATACTTGTCTTCATGACAGCAATCAACCATGTGATACTGACAGCAAACTAGTTGACCCCGGTATTCTGCCAAATTGGTTTAAGAGAGCTGCTTTCTTTCACTCCTGTTTTATCGTTAACATTTCTTTTACATTCTGTCAACCCCTATCAGTGCTTACCAAAGACATCATTACTAAGTACCTTGTTGGGTTTAATTCCAAGTACTAGCTCTATCTCAGTCCGCAATATTCCCTATTCTCACATAACTCCTATTGTAATCATAACACTTAAATGGACATCTACACTAACTATTGGATTGTCCCTGGGTAGAGTCCATCCGGCTCATGTAAATCGTGGGAACATGTACGCTAACCATACCATCCCTTATAACTCTGATAAGGTAAATACACTAGGGTCGGTCTTGTACGTACTAGTTCATCTTTCCATAAAACCATTTGAAAATCAATCAAGGTACTTGTGATAATAGATATCACCGCCATTGTAACTTAGATTGTTCATTGATTATTTATGAAACTAGCTAAGCCCCCTCAACAGTGCTCATATTCGAAAGTTGTTTTGGCACATTAGAGGGTAGGTGAGTACCGAATTGCTAGAGTCTTAATAGATCACAACTTATCAGGATAAAATATTAAGTCACATTCTCTCACACTGACAAAAATTTCAAACCCTTTAGATTTAGGAATCTCATTGACTTAAATTATGTTAGACAATTTAAGAGAACTGTGGTCTGATTAAATACAAGGCCGATATTAGAACCTATAAATAGCTTCCCTCAATTAAATGAAGGGACTCTGTTAGGGACTATTTATGAATGAGTTTATAATTATTTAGGAGTTTAGCGAGAAACTCATGAAACATTCATTAAACTGACACATAACACTGGGTTACCACGACTACTTATAGATGTACAAGATTTTAGTATGATGACGAGAACCTGAAAACATTCAAACTTAAAGTGGTTAGGTGGCGACATAGTCAGTAATGTCCCATGTAGCAATCTGTTAGTCGTCTCGATACTCTCCCAGATGGAATTCGTGCTTAGCATTCCCCCAAACCTGCAATCTTTCTTGAGAAGACACAACTACAAATAATTCGAGAAGTACACAAATAATTCGAAGATCTATATACATCAAATGTCAATTAGTCCCTGATGAAGCGTAATTCCTCCTTACCAGATAGTGATGATATAAATTGAAACACCAAGGCTTAGCTAAGTCTTTGATGTCACTTTATTCCCTCTAAAACAAGCCGAAATGAAAATACCTAAGTCAACTAAGTCTTAGATGTATACAATTCTTCCTGCAGATACTGACAATCTAAAGGAATCCATCAAAAACTTATTCAACCTATGTGTACCGTCTTTTGACAGATAACATTCTACTCCTTATGAAAGTAAGCTCGAGAATTACTGAATATGGGGAAATACTATCGAATCAGAAACATAATCTTAACTTCAAGGCTTTCTAAAACTACATAATTATTTCCAACACAACCTAAGCATTATAAAACTATGAGGTGTTGGCAACTATTGATCGAGTGTAAGTTATTAAAAGCTCATGACCCGTAGTCAATGAAATTATATATAAAGCCTCTAAATTAAACAACTTCTGACAAATGAAGCCCAAGTGATTTAAAAACACCCCCCTCAAATACTTGTCTGATAAGTTAAAACATTAGATCCATACATAAATACCGATACATGTTGAAAGTATAATTCTAAAACTACTTTCTCCCCCTCGAACACACCCCGATAACTGTTTTGTCCTAGTGATCGTAGCGTGTAGGTGTAGGCGTCCGACCCTGTAATCTAATTACAGTTCTATTTGTATTTTATTCTAGTTGGATTCGAGATTTCTGAAATCTGTTTGTAGTTTCAAAAAATGTACTGATCATTGCATTAGGAACACTTTCTAAATGATTAACCCGAACGTTGATTATGAAATCAATAATATTTGTAGAAAAAAAATCGATCGGGTTTAATAAAACTTATACCACAATCAATCTAGACACCTTTCTTGAGTAACGTTAAAACATTAAGTAAGTACCTAATTGCCATATGTTCCTTCTAAGTCCTAAAGGGGTTGGAATCACATAACATCTAAATCTAAATGAGTTAAAATATTAACTCCCTATCAAATCATGCTTAGTTATTGTTCAAACCTTTTCCGTTACTCTTTGATTAATCAAGAGGACATTTTGAAAGAATTATTAGCACAGTTTCACTACACCTCGAATTAATGTCCCGTTTATCCTATTAAAAGCTGTAGACAGTGTTGTTTAGTAAGTATAGACAAATTCTTTTAAAATCTTTTCTGATGAGGAGACTTAGATGGACAGCATTCGAGTCTTGAAAAGACAACACCTTTTCCAACCAAGGTTAACACAAAAAATTTTTTGAAGAACATAGATGAAAAATTCATTGAGATAAAATGAAGACTCTCTTCTACTCAAGAGAATACATCGCAGCTGAAGCTGTACATAGCTTTGAGGTGCACGGATATGACGTAATCCATGCCCAGGGAGAACTTAAACAACAGCCGTTTGTTAGGAACACAACCTATTTTGTCGACGTGCTTTCCCTTCATTATGAAGACCGGTTGCATCTCTGAAATAGACTCAAACCATTTTTGACATGTTTTGAAAAACAATTGAAACTTCTGTTCGAGAACTTTTATTTACAGGCAGCCGTGTCCATTATTGAATGACATTTCTAACGGCCGTAAATATTAATCGACGTGCCAGAAAGACATGTCATGAAAATATATAATTGGTATTATTCAGATATTTATATTTTTTGTATTTTGTTTTTTGAAAGTTTATTTTGTTTTTTTTAATGTAAATTCTGTTTGTGTTTTTCTAGTTTTTATACTATTTACCTGATAAGTTGTCTTGAAGTTATACAATGATAACATGAAGAGATACACCAAAACACTTCAGTTTTCGGTCCGCCAGCTTTTTCATCGTTTTCTAGAGGCATGCTTTGCAAATCCAACCATTTCATGAGAAATTCACAGTTTTTCTGTCCTAACATAATTTGGTGTAGGTATCTGCCATGCCCAACCCCGTGTATAAGGATCCATCTGAAAATTCTTAACCGACAAAGTAAAGCTCATACAAACCACATCAATTTCATATGCCTTGTGTGCAGCATAGGCAACGAAAATCCGAACTGCTTCCAAACGAGCAACTGGAGCAAATGATTCTTCGAAATCAGTACCATCTTCCTGAGCATAGCCTTTACCTACAAGTATTGCTTTGTTGCGAATAACAGTCTGAACTTCATCCTCCTTTTTTTTTCATAACCACTTTAGCTTTATCACTGTCTTGCCAAATGGTTTGTCGACGAGTTCCCAGACTTGTGGTCTGTCGAACTAGTGAAGTTCATCCTGCATTGCTTCGATCTATGCAGAATCAGCCATTGCCTCCTTACTGTTCTTTGGTTCTTCTGTACTCACTGTGAGCGCGAACATACACATTTCAGGATTTGTGGCAAGCTGTTGTCTTGTTTGCACTGGATTTGTAGGATTGTCAATAACTTGTTCTAATGGATGATCTTTTGTCCATTGGTATTCATGACTCTGTTGGTTGAAATGAATGCATATTTTCATTATCAATATTGCATGAGGAAGACTCAGCAATGTCTTGTACCGGTGTACAGAAAGGATTGATAAATTCATCTTGTCAAAACGATGCATTCGCTGCTTGATCATTGTTGTTTTCTTCAGCATGAACATTTATTGGAGAGAAATATTCTTCAAAGAAATGATTGAATAGAAATTCGATCTCCTTTTGTGACGAATCTGTTTTGTCTGCTAGAGAAACAACATTTTTCCTTGGGGGCACGGGGCCAGAGATGTCATAATCTGACGCCTTTTGTTTATTTGAAACGAGGTCTGAGGAGATATTGTCAACAGACGTCTCTTGTCGATTGGGCGTGAGGTCTGAACGGATTTGATCAGACGTCATTTCATGAAGCACGGGTCCTGAACTGCTATGATCAGGAGCCATGAATTGAGGCACGGGTCCTGAACAAAATTGTTCAGAAACCATAAACTATCTTTGAGATAGTAGATCTCAACCATACCGTTTCACACCGAATGGAGTTGGATTTTCATTTGCGTCAAAGTAGCTCCAAATGGCATGTTCTTGTAGTTGACTTTATGTTGAAATTGGACGAGAAGGATCGCCAATAACATTCTCTAATGAGTGATTCTTTGTCAACTTAGTGATAGTATTAAACAGTTGAATAAGATGATGCAAATTTAATGGAATGACCCCTTGTCAATTAGTTTCTTCAAAACTAGAGTTTGAAGAAATATTATGAAGGAGGGGTGCATTATTAAATTATGCATTTTGATGTCCATGAATTTATTCTTCAACACCTTGATGAGTGACTTGAGATTGAATTTCCTGATTTGTTGGTGAAGTACTAGTAGATTGTTCATCTTGATCAATGGTAGTTGATGAAGGTGAACCAACTGGATCAACAGCTCTTGAAGCAACAATAGCTACCGGATCTGGGGAAACAGTTCGTGGTGGAAGATTATAGTACTCATTAAACAATGGTTACAACAGGATCTCATAGTCTTTCTTGGATGGTGGAACATATGGTGTTGGAGAAACTGAGATTTGCACGAGTCCTGAACTGATGTATCCAGGAGTCATCAAAGAAGGCGCAGGTCCTGAACTGATTTGCACAGGAGCCGTGACTTGACCATTTCAAGAACTGAACTGCTCTGCTGTAGTGCGGATGTTGGTGGTGAAAGTTGTAATGAATGATTCTTGACAGGGAGGAGATACTGGTTTAGGAGATGAGAGATCGATGACTGAAGTATCAGTAAAGGAACAGATGAAGAAACTTGTTGGATAGGAACAGTGACCATGGATTCAACTTCGGTTTCCATAGTAGTTTTTCCTGGTTCATCTTTTACTTATATATTTCTTCAGGATCAGGCTTAGTTTCCTCATTATCATCCCCAGCATTATCATCTCTGTCAAAATGTTCACTGACCACATCTGCTTCCCACTAAAGAATTAGCTTTTCCTCATCAGGAACCCCTGGCTTGGATCCAGTTCCTTCACTTGAGGCTCTAGAGATGACTGTAGACTCATCAGGAACCCCTAGTATGTTACCAGTTCCTTCATTTGAGCCTCCAGTTCCAGGCTATCTCTTGCTCATTTTCTTTCTTTCCTTGAGAGCTTTCATTATGTCAGCGGCCTCTTGTTCAGCAGGGGTAAGAGTTTGAATACCCTTGAGCTTCTTAGACGAATCAGAAGACCTCTTCTTTGACACCATAAAGGAATATCTGAAAGCAATACCAGACTGTCTTCTTTATGTGGGCTCGGGTTCAGATTTAGACACAATTCTTGCATGAGTAGCATGGACTTCTCTTGTAACAGCTTCTTCTTCAGCTTCAGTTAAGCTGATAGATTTACCCAATTCTAAAGCTAAGTCTGGTTTAGGGACGATGTTGTCAT
>BQNB010066194.1:0-34655 GCA_026074375.1 Tanacetum coccineum
AAAACTTTAAGTTGAACATTCACGTTTTTAAACAAACGTTTTTGAATAAAATGTAAAATAATTTTATTAAATATTTTTATTTAATAAAAAGTGATAATTAAATATAAATTTAATTATTTTTGTGTCGGTACGCATTGTGTTCAAAATTTTGCAAGGTTATTTTAGTCGCTTTCTGCTTGGTTTCAGGTCTCGGGTAAAACTAAAAAGTTGTTCGGAATGTCGTTTTACATCAAATTGCTTTAGAGTCCGAGTTTTGAAAACGTGATTTAGCGAGTCGTTTTGATAAGTCAACTTAGGAATAACATATATCTTCCCGTTTTAATAAAAATAAATTTGCACTTGAGAGATATGTAATAATAAATATGATTTATTATTTAAATATGTTTCGAAAAATTACCGTTTACGCGGTAATCGTTTTTATGTGACAATAAAAGATCAAAAGTCAAAAAGTCAAGTCGGACCCGAAAAGTCAAAGGGTAAAATAGTCATTTAAAATTTTGAAAATTGCCGGTTGTTACATCTGGGATTCATTGACTTTGAAAAAACAAATCATGTTTATAAACTAAAAAAAGCTTTATATGGTCTTAAACAAGCACCCAAAGCTTGGTATGATAGATTAAAAGCTTTTCTTATTAAGCATGAATACAAAATAGGAATGGTAGATAACACACTTTTTACCAAGAAGAAAAGTTCAAACCTCATCATCGTTCAAATATATGTCAACGACATTATATTCAGCTCGACTTGTCAAGACATGTGTGATGAATTTGCCAAAATCAGCATGACGAGTTCGAGATGAGCATGATGAGTGAAAGTGTAGATCGCATAGTATGTCTTAAATGTATTAAATGTTCGAAGGACAGAGTCTCGATTATGATATTTGGAATGTTCGATGATAATATCGGCGAGCAAATGGATGTAAGTATTCAACCTATACTTGGTAGTACCAGGATGTATCGCAACCTAAATCTTCGTACTATGGCCCGAAATGAAATATAGCGACTATCTCTCGACGATAGTGTTTTATCTGTTTAAGGGGGGTTGCATTACCTATTGGATAAAGTTGTACAGGTTGGGACCGCTCCAGGACCCAACAACAGCAACCATAATGACAATAACTATAACAAATGGTGATGGGATGCGGAGAGTGAGGACATTTCGAGAAACAATATCCCCAGAATAAAGGTCAACAAATGAGTGGCTCGTGGGAGAAGCATTTATGCGATAGACGACGGAATATGGTACTCAGTCGTTAGTTCGAGGATGAATCAACTCCATTAGTTCAAGTGTGCACAAGTCGGTTAGCTCCACAAACAGTTCATGATCATAAAGATTTGTAAGGACAAAAGTACTAACTTAAGGATGAGATAAGGTAGTTCAAGTGAGGCCTTAAGATTCTGCTGAGTGGTAAGACACGATTGTGTTTCTAGACCTTTTTAACGGATTCCAATGATTATTGGGTTCGAGTTCATACTCGTATCATATTGGATACCATTAAGCCCACTCATTTATAATTTATTATTTGCATAAAGAAGCGTCCCAATTTATGTAAATAATGAAGTGATAAACTTATGGTTCGGTGGTTTACAATTTCTTTATTTAACTGAAGAGGCGTCCCAATCCTTTCAAATAAAGAGATTATAAATCATCCTACTTAATAATTTCTGATGCAATACGCGTACTCACTTAACCTTTAAGGTGGTGGATAACATGACAATGCAGTTGTTTTAATGAACATGGGACGAGCGATTAAAACTCGTCTTCGGAGACGGAGAGTGAAACAATCAGGGGAAATCGACATAGTGTTCAAAATAATTGATAAGTATACGGTTATAGTAGTTAAGATGAAGGGTTCTTTAATGACGGTTTCCATAGCAATTATTGTATCAATCCTCCTATTTACGAATGTCTCTGCAATACAAAGACTTTGAAATAAACTTAATTCACACATAATTCTATGAAAAACAAAACTGTGAACGGGTTTGTATAAACGATATTGTATAAGACTTTGAAAGCTTTAGAGACTATTGTATCACTTACAATGTCTGAGAACGAAGTGAGACCATTGTGCAACTCACAATGTCTTAAGAAATGTTCTAGTATTTATATAATTAACTCTTATATAAATATACATACGATATACGCAAAAGGGATGCAAGCATATATATTATACATATGTATGTCATGTAAGCACTTAATGTAACAAGTAATGTAAGCAAGTAGTGTGTATGCACTTTTGAAAATGTTTGATGTGATGCAAAGTTTGTGAAAACGGTTATAGTCTAGGGTAAAATATGCAACCTAGTTTTCTATAACCAGTGCTCTGATACCAATCTGTAACACCCCCAAAAATGGGTAGCATCAGAAATATGTCCGGGAGTGTTACTTCATAATACAACAGCACAAGATACAAGAGAACGACCCTTAAATGTGTCGTTTGAAAAGTAGTCTTGTTGATTTTCTTGAAATTGATATAAGATTTGTCCCGTAATTGCATCACAATGAAAAGCTTGAAAGCGATACAGCGAGATTTGATCATTTGTATGTAAGTAGAAATCCATGAATGAAATCTTGTCAAATTTAGACTCCAGTGCACATCAAGTAAGCCAAGCATCTAATTCACTTGAGAAAAACATGCTAAAAAATGTCAACATAAAGTTGGTGAGTTCATAGATTTTTGTAAGTATAAAACTATGAAAATCAAAAAGATTTATAAAGTAATGCATAACAGTCAATCCTTATAATAGTCCCGCCAGAAATGTAAGTGAAATGTAGAACCGAAAAAGTATAGTGTCTACTGCTTCACCACAGTATAATGAAAAATGATTTAATCAATAATGCTCACAAATAAGTGTGGACCCAAGATTATAAAATTTAATTTACTACTATAACCGATACAATTATCACAAAAATGTGTCTTACTTATGCGCAAGCCATGACGGAACCGTGAAGCTAATTTGTGTAGCATATAATATGCCAAGTGTATTCTGCCCTACCGGTGTCTGACCAAGACACCCAATGAGATTTGACATGATATATATCCGTTTATCGGGAGCCCCGTGGGTAGTGAGCGCTACTCACCCGGATAGGGATAATTAGTCCCAATAGATCTATTTATAACATTCACGCTTACTTAACCAGTACAGTCGGTCAAGCAATTGACGGTTCATGATAGTTTGGGCAAGAGAGTGGTCTAATCGCTACTTAGGCAACACGTAAACAGGAGATGATAACCGAAAACACTTGTGTCCAATGAAGAAATAACCATTGTATTCATAAACAGCTTTAAATACTTAAATCCATAAGTAGAAAGAGTGCGATATCAATTGAGTAACCGAGTTTGTAAATGAGTATAAGTATGTGTATGTAAACAAGTATGTAAACAAGTTGTAATGAGCATGTATTCTCCCCCGAGATTGATAAAGTAATTGTAAAACAAGTGAAAGAGGGGCTATAAACTCACCTCGACGATGAAGAACGATTGGCAGAAGTGCACATATTAAGCACGACACAAACGGAAACCGGAACGGCTCGACCAAGGAGTTGCGGGTTATCTTAACGGTTCTGCCCCACTAGCCTAGAGTAATGCATTTGGGTTTTCCGATGGATGATTACATCAACGCGACACGTTGATAAAAGATTTAGATTTTTAAGTTGTAATAGCTTGGTGGTTGGTTAAATAAATAAATCAAAAAGTAAACGCAAGGTGTGTAATATATTCCGTATATATTACATAATGAAAAATGACCGAGTATATAATTCATACCGTGAATTATATAACAAGATACACAACCAAAAGAATAACTCGAAGCGTATATATTTTACGTTGGTTTCCCTTAAAACCAAGGCTTCAAAGATTGTTTATGTCTTCGAAAATAGCTCATCTTATGAAATGGCATCATTTGGAACGGGTAAAAGATGGTAAACTACGACACCCATCTGATGCACTCTCATGGAAACACTTTGATGAGAAGCATCCTGAATTTGCAAGAGATCATTGAAATGTTCGTTTGGCTCTAACAAGTGATGGTTTCAATCCATACAGGTCAATGAATCTAAACTACAGTATTTGGCATGTCTTTATTATTCCATATAATTTACCTCCATGGTATGTCATGAAATAACCTAATTTTATTCTTTCTTTTATCATTCCGGGTCCTAAAAGCCCTAGTAATAAAGCATTTGATGTTTACATGCAACCTTTGATAAAGGAGTTAAAAGAGTTGTGGGGTGGTATCGATACATTTGATGCCTCAATGAATCAAAACGTCAAAATGAAAGCTGCAGTTGTTTCTACAATATCTGATTTCCTGGATATGCCAACCTTTCTGGGTGGAGCACTAAAAGGGAATATGCATGTCCTGTATGTGCTTTTGCCAAAACTTCAAAATGGCTAAATCATGGTAGAAAATGGTGTTACATGGGCCATCGAAGATGGCTTGAACCAAATCATAGCTCACGTAAAGATACTCGATCCTTCGATGGACATCAAGATTTAAGACAACCTCTTAATCTGACGTCTAGAGATGATATTCTAAATCAATTGAAAGGTGTCAATTTTCTTTTTGAAAATGTTAAAAAGAGTCCTTGGAAAAAGAAAAGCATTTTCTTTATGTTACCTTATGTAACACCCCCATTTTTACATATAGCAGCGAAAGCTAATCTGGGGTATTACTTCATAGTACAACAGTCATAATCATAGAAAACGACTCAAAAGAGACGTTTTAGAAAATGTAGTTATCATTCATTAAATCAGAGTTTTACAAAATGCCATTAATAGGCAACAGGTTCCAGAATCTAGAGAAATTGTAATTAGTTTGAATGATAACAATTTAGCCATCTTCAAATCCAGTGCCACTCCGAGCCCATGCCATAAGTTGCTTAATTACCTGAGATAAAACATGCTAAAAAGTCAACACAAAGGTTGAGTGATATTCATAGTTTTTTAGTTATAATAGTTTGAATGAAAATTTGATATTGGGTTGCGTTGTTATACACTTGTTATAAGACAATATTATTGCCATTAGCTCATGAATCCGAAGCCTTGGGATATATTTGATACGTTATAGCCCCAACGGGTGCCTTTTCTAAAACACCCGCAGTTATATTCTAATGGTGTGCAATTGGTTACTGGTATGACTGGGTACACCAACGGGGAGTCCAACCCAAATAGATCTATTCACAACATTCGCGCTCACTCCGTAGAGTAATTAACGGTTCATGATATTGGGGACTTAAAGGCAAAATAGTTACTTAGGCAATAATAAATCAGGACATCATACATAAATAATTGCATTCATAGTTTAAGCATGTATCCCCCTCGTGAGTTTATAAAACATTTGAAATATTGAAATGTGAGGCTATGAACTCACCTTAACAGTATAGAGAAATATGAGTGATAGCAAAGGTATATGAAATGAAAGTAACGGCTTCGTCACACGCAACCTGGGGTAATATGTCAAGTCTTAGTTTGATTGAATATGTTTTATATTATAATGAATATCATCTTTGATTGAATTGCTATGGAGTATTGTATCACCGTTCGGGCCATCATAAGTCAGAGGTCATTCAGTAAACGTTTGAGGAGCTAGGGCACTTTAAATCGTAAACCCAACAACTCTGTCAGAACGTAATACCAAGATGAAACCTCTTAATATGAAGCTCCCTAGTATTGTGATACGATATAATCGGTTTTAAGCGTTTTGATTAATACCTGGAAATGATAAGCACGACAAGCGTTAATTAAAGTTATGTCTTGTAATGTTTTGAACATATTTTTATACTTTTTCAAAATGTTACATTTTAGACCCTTAAGAATGAAAAATGGCAAAATATACCCTTGGAGTTTGCACTTTTACAAGTTTGGTCCTTCTAGTTTAAAAGATGTACAAAGTAAACCTTGCACTTTGGAAAGTGACATAATAGACCCCTATAGTTATAACTTTGATAAAATGACATTTTTAGTCCTTTTAGTTATATGTTTCAGAAAGTTACGATATATACCCCTTGCATGGATAATATTTACAAAACAAGTCTGAATGGCCATGCAAGCTTATTTTAACATTCCAAAAGATATTTGCAGGTTATAGCTTATTAGAATAAGCTAAAATATGAAGGTTTAACGTAACGAAAGTTTAAAATAACGATTCGTTAAGCCAGAAATCAAAACGGGTCAAATTAGGGTTTCAAAATGAAAACGCGCGGGTTTTAAGCTCAAATTCCTTCAAGACTTGATAAAGTTGTTATATTAATATTAGTTAAGCATGTTAAAATGGATTATAACAATATTTAACCATTATAACATTTAGTTTTAAGAAAAACATAAAATTAGGGTTTCGGGTGTACGGTTTTGGATCAAAATGGAAAATGAGTATGAATTGAGTTATAAAACTTTAACAAGAGTATATTTAGGATCATATGAACATTATAAGAGTGTAGGAGCAGGTATGAAGATCATAGAACCTGGGTTTGAGCTTATAGCTTGAAAACGGGTTGAAATCGGGACTTTTAGCTTCGTATGCCTAGAATAACGACTCCCGGGCTTCTTTTCTTGGTTTATTTTGCTTCACTTCTGTTCTTGAGACTTCTTAGTACCTCTTAGGATCTTATTTTAGCAAAGGATTTCTGCTATTAAGGGTTATAGAGGAGGAAGTTGGGGATGAGTTAGAATGAAAAGTTTATGCTCCTATTTATAGTCGAATGGAGTCTTAATGACCAAGGAGACTTAGAGATCTGGTTAGGACATGTATGAGAGATAGAGGGTGATGTGTAGAAGCTACATGATGAGTTTTTCTAGGGCTAGAAACTAGCTTAAGGGTGTTGGCTTGTTCCTATGATGCCGCGGCTAAAAGAGAGACAAAGAGATGTGATGTGGCTCATTTTAAGACCAAGAATGGTGTAGACATTTAGGATATGTGCTTGTGAGCAGATTAGGGATGGAGGTGCTTCTCATTGAGGTGCTTGGTTGCAAGAAAAACTTTCAAAATGGGTCAAATTGCAAGGATTGTGGATCGCGGGTATATTATGGCTCGTTTAGGGTTTCTGAGATTGGATTTCTAGTACATTAATGATATAAGTGTGGATTAATGTTCGTAAGGTTTGTACTAAGCATTATAATCAAGATTTGATAGGTAGTTTGGGTTTAAAATGGGTAAAAATGAGTAAACGGGTCAAAAGTTCATATTAGGGTACGATTAAGGTTTTCTAGGTTTAATTCTTGTATATTGTTGTTAAAATGATGAAATGATGATGGAATGTGAATTGTAATGTTGTAGTTTATGTTTCTACAACTTATTTGAGTATTTGTTTAGGTTTAAAATGGATAAAAACGAAGAAACGGGTCATGGTTTAGAAACTAGCTCGGCTTTAGGGTTTAGGGTTTTGAATTAGGGTTTTGAGTGTAAAAATGTATGTGAGAGCATATGAGTAGAATAATTAGGGTTTATACATTGTATATTGAGTGTAGTAACTGGTACAAAAGTGGTGGTGAAGAAATTAAAATGAAAAAGGTGGTAAAACGGCTATTTTGGATGTCATGCTTAATGACTTGTACATTGTACTTTTAAAGACTTGTACCTTGACTTGGAGGGAGTTTATATTTCAAATGAGATGTTATATTACTTGTACATGTGCTTTAGTAACTTGTACATTCACTTTAGATATTAACCTTTCATGAAATTAGGGTTTTAGAGGTATACGATAACAGTTTAAAGCCTGTCATGATATAACTTTGCAAATGGTACATTATAAGAGTAATGTACTTTGTAATAATGATATTAAGATATCGACTTGATATGTTATGATGTTTGATTGACATTTAAATATATATAGATGGCATAGGTAGGTTGCATGAGCTCGTCTACTTTAGTTATGCAAGTTACATTGCATATTGAGATATTGGTAATACAAGTAATGTAATAAAGCGAAAAATTTCCCCGTACAATTGTGATAATAATAAAATAGGTTGATTTTGCATTTGATGAAAATTATGGGTTGTTATAGTCTCCACCCCTTAAAGAAATCTCGTCCCGAGATTTAGTCTAATGCCGGAGAGATGTCAAGGAATGATTATGAATTTATAAGAGAGTTGCTAATCATGTGGGATATAGATTTGGAAATGAACAAATGATGAAGGTAATAATGATAATGATTAAGTGAAGAAAATGAATTATTTATGCAAACGGATTGAAAGAAACTTATTTATATGAATGTCATACTTAAACCCACTCATTTATAATTTTTCATTTACAAACAGAGGCGTCCTAATCCTTGTAACTGAGAATTTATAAATTCATAGTTCGGTGATTTATAATTTCCTTATTCAAATAAAGAAGCGTCCTAATTCATTTCAATAAAATGATTGTAAATCATCCTATTTAAGCATAAAATATGATATCAAAACAATGTTAGGTAGAAGATTTTTCCAAAACTATGAGAAGGAAAATGAGACATTAAATCTCACAATACCGATTCAAAAATCACACTTGAAGAATTTGGCATATAATTTCTCCTTTCTGAGTAATTTCCAAAATTATTTTCAGATGTTCTGCGTGTTTTTCTTTGTTATAAGAGTAAATAAGAATATCATCGATGAACACTATTATGAATTTGTCTAAGCATGGTTTACACACCTGATTCATGAGATACATTAATACGGTAGGTGTGTTAATTAAACTAAATTACTTAAATTTTATAGTGTTTGTATCTTTTTCTAAAAGCAGTCTTAGGAATATCTTTATCCCTTACTTTCAGTTAATGATAGATCTTAAGTTGATTTTTGAGTGAACATTCGAACCTTAAAGTTGGTTGAATAAATCATTGATAATCGGTATTGATTCTTTATAGTAAGTTTATTCAACTCCCGGTAATCGATACACATTCTGAAAGATAAGAAGAAAGATGAATATCCTGGACATATACCTTTCGGTTTTTATACAGGATATGAGATTTAGTCGGGTTTTGCTTTGGTCACCTTGAATGATCAAAGTTTCATCGTTGGTAGGAATGTGGATGACTTTCTTGTTGCAGAGAATTTTGGCATGATACTTGGATAAAATCCATACCAATGACGTCGAAATTACCAAGTTTAATTGGCATGAGATCGATTTTGAAAGGTTGATTTAACAAAATCAGGGGGTAACCCTGGATAACGGTACTATGAAATAGTGAGATATAAAACAGAATTGTATTATATCATGAACAACTTGCCTTTATACTTTACATAGTCAAGATTTGACAAGTGTTTTTATTTATACCACACATCCTGTGGTTAGGTTCTAACAAACTATAACTAGGATCTAATCTAGTAATTCGAGGGTCCTTTGTTTCTGCAGTTCCTGGTCTGATGACCTATCTTGTTGCAAATCCGACACCTGACAGTGCAAGGTCCTATGTGATGTAGGGTGCATCTTGTACACAAGGGACGGTTTCCAGTATACCCATTGTTGGCAGTATAAGCCCTGAAGGTTTCTTGTCTCTTATTCTGCTGTTGGTGGTGATTATTGCTACGGTTGTTGTTGCGATTGTTGGAGTGGTTATTGTTGTTGTGGTCTTTGGGGTAGTTGTTGTTGTCGGTGGTGTTTCTTTCATCATCAAACTTTCGTTTATGGTTATTGGTTTCTTGTACAGAATTGTGTTTCATTACTTGCTTTATTAACTTCTGGGTTATGGTAATGGCTTCTTCCATTTTCTCAATCTCAGTTTGGGGACAATACTTCTTTATCAAGAGTCTTTTAAATTCAGACCAGGTGATCTTATAGGCTTCTTCTACTCCAATAGGCTGGGCAATTGAATTCCACCAGAATAAAGCTTCCTCAGTGAGTGTATTAATAGCGAATTTCACTTTATTCTTCTTGGCACAATTGCTACAAGAAAATATCGATTCAGTCCGCTCAAACCAGTGAATGAGACTAACAGCTCCTTTCGTACCATTGAAGTAGAAAGGTTGGAAACTCATTCTCATAAGTGCATTTCCTTGCTATAGGGGTTTTTCTTGGTCCAGAGTTCTTATTAGGGTTGTTAATAATTGCCATCGTTAAAGCTTGTGCTTCTAGAGCTGTGGCAACTCTGTCGGCAACTAGTTTCCTGATGGCAGCATGAGTCATGGTTGATGCTTCAGATGTTGATGTCCTTTTGGGAGGCATCTATCAACATAAGATAGCACGAAATAAGAATGATATCACAAGTTGTTGTCAAAATTTTCATACATAGTGGTATTGAAATTATTTGACATATTGTATGGATTCTTATTTTGATAAAAGTAATACACATCCTTTGGTATTACATTGCAGGATATAACGGAGAATTTTTGGAATTTAAGATTTAGAGATGAACATTCAAACAAACATTTGAATTATTAGACTTCTCGGGGACTGGTTCACTTCCCAATGGTCGTGGTATGATTCATAATGAGTTATCTAACTCTGCAAAGATAGACTCATCGAAATGATAATTTGATGGTGGTGTAGTTGACCTAATTGATGATGAAGACGGAGATAACGAGAAATGACATATATGATATTGAAATGGTAAGGTAAAATGGAATTACAACTTTATTTATAGATAACTTATCTTACATATCTTATATATCCCAAAATCTGACAGGTATTTATACTTATGCTACGTGTCCTTTTCTCATTTTTGAATGACTGTCCCATTTCATTTTTGGTATAACTGATAAAAAGCGGTAAAGATAAGGTTTTGATCTAGTAGTCTTGGAGTTCACTAAGTGTGTCCCATAAGATTCCTCATATATAGTTGATGGCGATCTTGGATATCCTCAAGGGTTATTTCTAAATCAGAAAATCCTAAAGCGAACAAAAGCAATCTTGTCTCTCTGTCCCATATGTTTCTTTTGTAGTTCACGTATTTGTGTACGGGCTTTCTTAAGTTTGGTTTTTACTTCATCAAAATCCCTTGGTATGATTATCCAATTATTCACCAGTCTTTCTTCTAATTTTTCAATATAGTGAAAAGAGAGTTCTTCCAAGTAGTCCACAATACTTTCAACTTGTTCCTCATTATGTTTTATATGCATCTTGATAGAACTTTTTCCTAATTCATATATCTGAGGTGGGGTAGGAGTATATGTTGGGAAAGATGGCGGTACTAGGATACGGTCTTGCTTCCGAGATGAATTAGATAACATAGTTGAGGAAGAAGATGGGGAATAGATTTTCTTCTTAGGTGGTAATAATTCTTCAGGAACAAAGAAATATCAGGGATCAAATAGTAGTGATGATGGTAATACCGGAGATGGAGTTAAAATAACTAGTGGAGTAATAAGATCTGGTGGTGGAATAGGTGATTCTTTAACATAAAATGCTTGCACGTCCTTCAAATACAGATTATTATAGAAAAGTGAGAATGTTGGTGGGATCATACCGTCCCTAGAATCTTTCGAAGAGTTAAAAGAACTACTTCCTGATGAAGCTGGGAAATAATCCGATGAGACCGAAGTATAGTTAAGAATATTCATAGAGGAAAAAGCTTCCTCAATATTGGAAGTAGAGTGGTTGGGAGAAGACATCGTTCTGTTAATAACCCAGTCGTAAATAACATAAGTTATTTATATAATAATATAATAGTTATGTATCTTTACATACTGTTCCGGAATGTAGTGGCACGGAGGACTTTGATGGCTGGAAAAGAAAAGTAGTTATAGTTAAGGTTTCAACCTTGTTCTTTATAACGTGGCTCTTGATATCAAATCTGTAACACCCCCATTTTTACAGATAGCAGCGGAAGCTAATCTGGGGTATTACTTCATAGTACAACAGTCATAATCATAGAAAACGACTCAAAAGAGACGTTTTGGAAAATGTAGTTATCATCCATTAAATCAGAGTTTTACAAAATGCCATTAATAGGCAACAGGTTCCAGAATCTAAAGAAAATGTAATTAGTTTGAATGATAACAATTTAGCCATCTTCAAATCCAGTGCCACTCCGAGCCCATGCCATAAGTTGCTTAATTACCTGAGATAAAACATGCTAAAAAGTTAACATAAAGGTTGATTGAAATTCATAGGTTTAAGTTAAATAATTTGAATGTAAATTCGATATTGGGTTACGTTGTTATACACCCGTTATAAACAAATATTATTGCCATTAGCTCATGAATCCGAAGCCTTGGGATATATTTGATACGTTATAGCCCCAACGGGTGCCTTTGCCAAAACACCCGCAGTTATATTCTAATGATGTGCAATTGGTTACCGGTATGACTGGGTACACCAACGGGGAGTCCAACCCAAATAGATCTATTCACAACATTCGCGCTCACTCCGTAGAGTAATTAACGGTTCATGATATTGGGGACTTAAAGGCAAATAGTTACTTAGGCAATAATAAATCAGGATAGCATACAGAAATAATTGCATTCATGGTTTATAGCATGTATCCCCCTCGCGGGTTTATGAAATATTTAAAAGATTGAAATGCGAGGCTATGAACTCACCTTAACAGTATAGGGAAATCTGAGTGATAGCAAAGGTATATGGAATGAAAGTAACGGCTTCGTCACACGCAACCTGGGGTAATATGTCAAGTCTTAGTTTGATTGAATATGTTTTACATTATAATGAATATCATCTTTGATTGAATTATTATGGAGTATTGTATCACCGTTCGGGCCATCATAATTCAGAGGTCATTCAGTAAACGTTTGAGGAGCTAGGGCACTTTAAATCGTAAACCCAACAACTCAGTCAGAACGTAATACCAAGATGAAACCTCTTAATATGAAGCTCCCTAGTATTGTGATACGATATAATTGGTTTTAAGCGTTTTGCTTGATAACTGGAAACGATAAGCACGTCAAGCGTTAATTAAAGTTATGTCTTATAATGTTTTGAACATATTTTTATACTTTTTCAAAATGTTACATTTTAGACCTTTAAGAATGAAAAATGGCAAAATATACCCTTGGAGTTTGCACTTTTACGAGTTTGGTCCTTCTAGTTTAAAAGATGTACAAAGTAAACCTTGCACTTTGGAAAGTGACATAATAGACCCCTATAGTTATAACTTTAGAAATATGGCAAAAATAGTCCTTGTACTTATAAGTTTTCAAAAGTTACAGTATATACCCCTTGCATGAAAATGATTTGCAAAACAAGTCCAAAATCCATAATAATGATATTTTTCAATATGAAAAGTAATTTACAGGTTATAGCTTATTAATATAAGCTAAAATATGAAGATTTAACATAACAAAAGTTCAAAATAACGATTCGTTAAGCTAGAAATCGAAACGGGTCAAATTAGGGTTTCAAAATGAAAACGTGCGGGTTTTAAGCTCAAATTCTTTCAAAACTTGATAAAGTACTTATTATAATGTTAGATAAACTTATTAGGATAGATTATAACAATAGTTTACAAGTTTAGCTTATAGATTAAGTAAAAACATGAAATTAGGGTTTCATGAGCTCGGTTTGGATCAAAAAGGTAAAACACATATGTTTTTGAGTTCAAAGCTTTTAACAAGAGTTTAAGTATGATCATATGAACATTATAAGGGTATGAAAACAGATTGTAAGCTTATGGAACCTGGTTTTGAGCTTATAGCTTGGAAACGGATCAAAATCGGGACTTTTAGCTTCGTACGCCTAGAATAATGACTCCGGGGCTTCTTTTCTTGGTTTCTTTTGCTTCACTTTTGATCTTGAGACTTCTTAGGACCTCTTAGGAACTTCTTTGAGCAAAGGATTGCTGCTATGATGGGTTATAGAGGAGGAAGTGGGGGATGAGTTAGAATGAGGGGTGTTGAGCTCTATTTATAGCCTAAATGAGTCTTGGTGACCAAGGTGAAGGGCTGAGGTGGCATGGTTCTGATCTAGCTATGTTGGAGGGTCTAGGGAGGTGATATGGAGGTCTATGGTAGTAGCTAGGCCAAGGTGGAAGTGGTTTTGGGGTTGTTCTTAGCCGCGACTGCCTTAAGGACCAAGGGAGGTGATGTGGCCTCATAAGGAACCAAGAAATGGATATAGCAGCATGGTAAGCTGTCGAAGTTATTATGTGGGTGAGTCATGAGGTGCTTGAGTGCAAAAGGAAGTTTCAAAATGGGTTAAAATGCAAAATCGTGGCCGCGGGTCTCTTTAGGGCTCGAATACGATTTTTAGCTTTGCATTTCATGTATATTTGAGTTATAAGTGTGGATTAATGATCCTAAGACTTTTATTGAGGATTATTAACAAGAATTGATAGGTGGTTTGGGTCAAAAATAGGCAAAAACGAGTAAACAGGTCAAATGTTCATATTCGGGCACGGTTAGGGTTTCTTGGATTTAATTTGCATATATTTGAAGTAAAATGATGAAATGATGATAGAATATGATTGATAATGTTGTAAATTAAGTTATTACAACTTATTTGAGTATTCGTTTAGGTTTACAATTGATAAAAACAAAGAAACGGGTCATGGTTTAGAAACTAGCTCGGTTTTAGGGTGTAGGGTTTTGAATTAGGGTTTTGAGTGTAAAAATATGTGTGAGAGCTTATGAGTAGAATAATTATGGGTTTAAACCTATATATGAGGTAGATAGCTGTACCTAAAAGTGGTGGGTGAAGAAATCAGAATGAAACAATGTAGTTAAAACGCTATTTTTGGATGTCCATCGCCTAATGACTGTACATAGTGTGCATTATAAAGAATGAACTTTCTACAGGAAGGATTTATCTATTTACAAATGAGATCTTATTTAAACTTATTCCAGATGTTTTAGTGAACTTGTACATTCACTTTAGATATTAACCTTTCATGGAATTAGGGTTTAGAGGTAAACGATAACGGTTTAAAGCTTGTCTTGATATAATGTTGCAAATGGTACATTATATGAGTAATGTACTTTGTAATAATGATATTAAGATATTGACTTGACATGTTATGATGTTTGCTTGAAATATATGTAGATATGATTGCCATAGGTAGGTTGCGTGAGCTCGTTAACTTTAGTTATGCAAGTTACATTGCATATTGAGATATTGGTAATGCAAGTAATGTAATAAAGCAAAACATTTCCGTGAAAAAGGTGGTTCATATATAATAGATAGATAGTACATTGCATCTAACTTAATAGATAGATATTTACATTTGATGAAAATTGCAGGTTGTAATAAAAAGCGAGTGTTGCAGATACATGATTACATAGGGATTTATTTCACCTCTTATCATACGACTTAGTCTATAAATTAACCTCACTACGGTCTAGTAAATGATGTTCAAGCACAAGTTCTGAAGCTACTAAATTACCAGCCCACTCATATAACTTTATACAAATACCAATGTTCTAAAAAAGGGGACAAAGACCATACGTACACATCCGTAACGATGGAATAGACATATATGACTGCATTCAAACCCTAACTCGAACAAGCTAAAGGCAAAAATTATCTTGGGTATCAAAGGTGGATACCCGAATTCTTTAAGGCTAAATTTCTCACAATTTTAGTGGGTTGATTTTGTGCTAGTTAAAATGTCAATCCGGTTGGATTTACCTTACTAAGCGTATGTATTTTTAATTTTGAAAGGAAATTATATATTAATTTTTTAATTTTCCAGAAAATATTAGTAGAAAGTTTGAAAATTTCTACAGGGCAAACATGGAGGGACATGATTAATTTTTCCTATTTGCTACCCCTTCACACTTAAGTTGAACATTGCCCTCAATGTAAGAACTAATAAATATAGAAAATAGGGAAAATTAAGGGAAAACGGTACTTCCCGGGGCATAGAGAGATATAGCTACGTTGGAGCTATCCTTGATTGATTCCATTACATTCTTTTTTTTGTGAGGAGCGAGAGCTCCTCCACACTTAAGTAGAGCATTCTGCGTAAAATTGAAACTTCCCGGCGCTTATAAGTGTTGGGCTGAATTATGAAGGATATGGCGCGAAACAAAGCGCCAAGCATGTGTATTCTACCACATGAAGTCTCTAATTATATAAGTCTCCAAGTGTAAAATGCTAACCACCAATCCAAGCTCCACCTGTTTTATTTAATCTACAAAATAAACACAACTACGAAAACCGTAAAATACTAAAGCACACTTTCGTAGGCACCACGGTTGCATTTAGCGTATGCAACAAGCCTTTAATCCCCTCGGTGTCCCGAGAGGACGAATTATAGTCTCGTGAGGGTTTCTAGTGAACACACCCACAAAGTTTGATAAATTTCTTTTTGGATGCAGAAATCGAGATACGCAACACACCAGCCGAATGCGTGACATACTTAAAAACTTCAAAGTTTTTTTTGTTTTATAAATATTTTTTAGTTTTTTATAGGTTTATTATTATTATTAACTATCGCTACTATTATTATTATTACTATACTTAACTCGATTTAAGATTCCTTAATGATACGGTTTAAGTGGGAATGATCCACTCTTAAAGCTTGAGGATATGGTATTTTTGGTATGTACTCACGGAAAGGATATTCTTCTGTTTTGACCACGTGATAGTTTCCTTTCGATGTTTTAATAGGGCGGTCTTTTTTGATTTTATTGTTAACGGTAATAGAAGGTGGTGGATCTTTTTGAATTTTCGGATGATCATCGGACTTTCCACTCCTGGTGAATACGACATTCACATGCTCGGTGTGAGCTTGAGGAGGAGGTGGGTCAGTCCTATTGGTTTGTTCTAAAGAGAGGTTTTGAGACTTCTCCCACTCATCTATTTTTATTTCCATGTTTTTAAAGATAGTTTGGGAATTCTTTTCATTTTGATTCATCTTTAAAATCATATCGTTAATATTGTTTTTGACAAACATATTTGAAACTCTTTGATCATCTAAGAATTTAGTCATTAATTTTTCAAAATCAGTTTTAGATTAAGGTTCTTGCTTGACAATTTTAGACTCTTTGTTAGGTAAAACACCGATGTTTTTACCATCGTCTCTGTTAAATTTTTTATCATGAACAGTTCTCATGCTATGAATACGTCTTTTGAAATTTTCGAGATCCTTTCTCACATCATTGTTTAATTCGGTAAGCGATTTCTCAGAATCATTAGGATCATGATGGGATTGGTGAGAAAACGAATCATAAGAATTTTGGTTTTGATAATCTTTAGATTGGATGTAATTGGCTTCATGACATTCACACATCAGCGTGTCATCGTTCAGGTGGTTTTTAGAAGCGTTTCCCTCTTTAAGCTTATTGTATTTGTTACGCATATCTTGCAGTTCTTCATTTAAGCTTATAATTCGAGAATCCATAGCCTTCAATTTTTCTACAAATCGAGAATTATTAGTATTACTATCACTTCCATCGGTGAAAGAAACAGATTTTTGATGATGTTCATTTTTAGATTTAATGGCCCAATCATGATCGAAAAGGACTTTGTCCTCGAGAAATTGAAAAGCTTGATTTGGAGTTTTGTAAAGGAAGATTCTTCCAACGGTTACGTCTAGGATTCCTTGAGTGGGTTCGTCTAAACCGTGATAGAATATTTGAATAATAGCTCCTCTGGTCAGACCGTGCCCATGGCATTTTCGAAGCATGTTCTTCAGTTGTAACCAAGTGTCAGTTAGATTTTCACATACGAGTTGAGAGAAATTTCCGATTTCAAGTAAAAGACGGTTAAACAACGAAGGTGGAAAGAATTTGTTTATAAAAGCTTTTCTCATTTGTTCCTACGATGTTATAGACTCTTCATTAAGTTCGTTAAACCAGTTTTTATCTTTATCTTTATCGGATAGGGAATAGGGAAATATCAAAAGTTTTACGGCTTCACTCTGAGTTTCATCGTATTTGAACATGTTGCAGATTGCGAGAAATTCACGAATGTGGTCATGCGGATCGGCCCGTAGATAACCATCGAATTTATTTTCCCAAATCATATTTAAGTGAGTACTATTGATAACAAAGTTGTCATCAACATCGAGTTGAATAATCGCAGAATTAGGAGTCGGTGCTACAGTCTTAGTACTTTCCCACATAGGCTGATCATCCGGATCAAGAATTATCTGTTTAGGTTCAACATCCTCTTCGGGTATATTTATGACGACAAATTCATTAACGAAGGAATGATGGGTTGAAGATTTGAGTGATTCGATCTGAATATATTCTTTTTGGATAATTTTAAATTTACAAGTCCTTGTTATTAAATTTTTATTTAACTTATATATTAGATTCACAAGTTGTTTTCCGAAATATAGAGGATTTATACATACGTTAAGCATTTTGCAAAAAGACATTTTTATATATATAGTTAAGGCTAATAGGATAATATTCAAAATAAAATAAATAATTTTCATATATATTTTTTTATAATTTTTTAAATTTATATATTATATATATTTTAATTTAATTATATAGCAAATAAGGATAAATAAAAGAATTTTTTTTCCGAATATTATGATAAACTAGATAATTACAAATACACAAGGCATATAATCAGATAAAATACAATTCCAAATGATTATAGAACCTAAGACTAGCAGATTGGGGGGTTTTGGTTTTGGTTTTTGAAACAAAATTCTGTTTGTGAAAAATCTGCAGAAAGTGCGGCGTACTTGGTTAAAGTGCGGCGCACTTTCTGGGTTTACAGGAAAACCGGCGCACAAATAAGATGTGCGGCGTACTTCCTGGAGAAAAATGATTTTTTGGTTTCCGTTTGCCAGAAAACGGTACGGCGGGTTTGAAAATTTTGAAACAAAATAGCACCTAAAACAAGCAACAAACTGATAACAACTTAAACAATTCCCCGGCAACGGCGCCAAAAACTTTGATGTGTGTTTTCCAAGCTTTAAATTTATAATACTAGAAATACCGATTTTACTAAAAACACAACACTCGGGAAGTATACCCGTTCGTGTATAGTATAGCTTTAGGTAAGTCCAGGTCGTTCCACGGGAATTGAAGTTTTCACAGTTTGTAATTAAGGTGCTAAGGTTAATAAGATTGTCACGGATCAAATTAACCAAGACGAGCATATATCGAATAATGCAAAGAAAGCAATTAAAAGATGATTCAATCAAATGATTAAGGTATGTTTGTTTAGGCAATGATCACTTTGATAATGAAGTGTTTAGGATAGTGTTTATAAGTTTAGAAAATAGAGTTATCACAAGTTATAAATCCTTTCGGCCTTTAAATATAACTAGTGATTATATCGATTAATAACAACAAATCCTTTCGGCCTTTATAAGTTATTATAACCAATATATTAGATTTATTGATAGAACACATTTATAAAGAAACATTTTGGCCTATTTTCTTATATAAAATATGTTTTACCAATTCAATAAACACATACCCAAACACTCCATATCCAAGATCATATTATGCCAAAACAAACATAAGAACACTACTTCATAATCAAAGTAACAAAACACATAACATTCATCATGAATTCAGAATACTTCATATTAAAAGAGTTGTAGAAATTATACCAACGTTTACAAGATCAACGATTCGACAATTAGTTCTCCTAAACGAAAACTATAATAAAACCCAAGCTATTGATTCCAATCGACCCGAACCCTTAAGGTGTTGTCACCACCCTTGAAATTCATGATTAGATGGTGTGGGGTGATGAGAGAATTGTTGTGGAGGTGTGTCTAAAATGAGAGAAATCCTTCTTTATTTATAGGCTGATTTTGGGTAGAAGTGCGGCGCACTTGAGAAAAAGTACGGCGCACTTAGGGAGTTAATGCACTTAGCATTTATTGGGACTTTAACCGTTTCATTGGGAAGTTTGAACGAAAGTGCGACGCACAAGAACTATAGTGCGGCGGTTTCGGGAACTCGATCAGAAGTGCGGCGCACTAAAGAAAAGTGCGCCGTACTTTGGCCTTTTCTTGGATCTTCTTCTTGAGATTTGTATGTGATGATATAATAAGAGATGATTTCGTCCCAAACATCATAGGGGGGTATTTATAAGGTAAAGGTAACTTGGGGACCAAGTTAGGAATGAATGTGGACGGATTATGGACCAGATTCGCGAATTAATTGTTTCTCCATAAAATATGTTGTACTCAATAGTAAATCCAGCAATCTTGGTAATACTTCAGCTCTTGAACATTTTTCCATAATTTAGATAATTAAATTCTCTTTCTGTCGCCGCTTGAATCAACTAAATTCGAGACCGTATGACCGAGTTATGGCCAAAACAGTGAACAAGTGTCGGGAGATCATTAACTTGAGTTATTTCTTCGTTTAAGCTTCAATTCTTCGTGTAATCTTCTGTATTCTTCCACGACACATACCTATAACTTATAATAGCAAATATACTTGATTAAGTACAAAAAGTTCACGAGAAATGATCAAATAAATGCAAATAACGCCACCGAAAATATGTATAATTTAGGCGTTATCAAATCCCTCCACACTTAGGTATTGCTTGCCCTCAAGCAATTAAAGCGAGAAAACAAAATCATTTATCATGACGTGGAGAAAAAATCATTTTAGCATTAACAAGTGTTTACCAATTTTATAACTTTTCAGGCATAGACATATAACAGAGCACCTCACATAGGGAAAGTGTTTATTTTTAAATTCACACGAGTCACTCAGATAAGGTTTTATATTTGTGAAGTCACTCAATTGCACATACATAATCTAGGTCGCTACCATATGCTTGTACTAGACACATAAACATGCCCGTTGCGGCGTGAGCACCTAGACAGAAATCTCAAAGAGGCAAAACGTGATAATGATGAGGGTGAATAGCATATACTTGATTCCATGTGTCAGAACTTTGCCTTATACTTTGAACTTCTTTTTTTGATACTGCGATAACTAATGCTGGCACAAAACTTCTTCTTCCTCGAATACATTTTTCTTGCTCTTGGGATACTTTGGGGATCTCAACACAAAAAGCGAGTGCTGCAGATACATGATTGCATAGGGATTTATTTCACCTCTTATCATACGACTTTTGTCTATAAATTAACCTCACTACGGTCTAGTAAATGATGATCAAGCACAAGTTTTGGAGCTACTAAATTACCGGCCCACTCATATAATTTTCAACCAATACCAATGTTCCAGAAAAGGCGACAAAACCACATATACACATCCATAACGATGGAATAGATACATATGATTGCTCACTCCTTAACTCGAACAAGCTAAAGGCATAAATTATCTTAGGTATCAAAGATGGATACCCGAATTATTTAAGGCTAAATTTCTCACAAATTAAGTGGGTTGATTTTTGTGCTAGTTAAAATGTCAATCCGGTTGGATTTGCCTTACTAAGCGTGTGCATTTTTAATTTTGAAAGGAAAGCGTAAATAAATTTTTTTAATTTTCCATAAAATATCAGTAGAAAGTCTGAAAATTTATGCAGGACAAACATGGAGGGACATGATTAATTTTTCCTATTTGCTACCCCTCCACACTTAAGTTGAACATTGCCCTCAATGTGAGAACTGATAAATATAGAAATAGAGAAAATTAAGAGAAAATGGTACTTCCCGGGGCATAGAGAGATATAGCTGCGTTGGAGCTATCCTTGAGTGATTTCATTACGTTCTTTTTTAGCGAGGAGCGAGAGCTCCTCCACACTTAAGTAGAGCATTATGCGTAAAATTGAAACTTCCCAGGGCTCATAAGTGCTTGGCTGAATCTTGAAAGATATGGCGCGAAACGGAACGCCAAGCATGTGTATTCTACCACATGTATTATACCGATCCAAATATATCATTCCTCTACGTGCAAGACAACCACCAATCCAAGCTCCACCTATTTTATTTAATCTTCAAAATAAACACAACTATGAAAACCGTAAAATACTAAAAAGCACTTTCGTAGGCACCACGGTTGCATTTAGCGCATGCAACAGGCCTTTAAACCCCTCGGTGTCCCGAGTGGATGAGTTATAGTCTCGTGAGGGTTTCCAGCGAACACACCCACAAAGTTCGATAAATTTCTTTTTGGATGCAGAAATCAAGATGCGCGACACACCGGCCGAATGCGTGACATACTTAAAGACTGTAAAGTTTTTTTTTCTTTTATAAATATTTTTTAGTTTTTTATAGGTTTATTATTATTTACTATTACTACTATTATTATTATTACTATACTTAACTCGATTTAAGATTCCTTAATGATACGGTTCAAGTGGGAATGATCCACTCTTAAAGCTTGAGGATATGGTATTTTTGGAATATATTCACGGAATGGATATTCTTTTGTTTTTACCACTTGATAGCCCCTTTTTGATGCCTTAATAGGTTTATCTTTTTCAGTTTTATTGTCAACGATGATAGGAGGTGGTGGATCTTTTTGAGTTTTCAGAGAATCATCGGACTTTCCACTCCCGGTGAATACGGCATTCACATGTTTGCCTCGGTGTTAGCATTGAGGAAGAGGGTAGTGGTTTATGGTGCCTATCGGTTTGTTCTAGAGATATGTTTTGATATTTCGACCACTCATCCATTTTTCTTTCCATCTTTTTAATTTTAATTTGGAAATTCCTTTCATTTTGCTTCATCTTTAAAATCGTATCGTTAATATTGTTTTTGACAAACATATTTGAAACTCTTTGATCATCTAAGAATTTAGTCATTAATTTTTCGAAATCTGTTTTAGATTGAGGTTCTTGGTTGATAGGTTTAGACTTTTTGTTAGGTAAAACACCGGTGGTTTTACCATCGTCGCTGTCATAGAGTTTATCATGAACGGTTCTCATGCTACGGATATATCTTTTGAAATCTTTGAGATCATTTCTCACATCATTGTTTAATTCTGTGAGCGATTTCTTGGAATCATTAGGATCATGAAGGGATTGACGAGAAGACGAGTCATGAGAATTTTGGTTTTGATAACCTCCATATTGGATGTAATTGGCTTCATGACGTTCACACATCGGTGTGTCATCGTTCATGTGGTTTGTAGAAGCGTTTCCCTCTCTAAGCTCATTGTATTTGTTACGTATATCTTGTAATTCTTCATTTAAGCTTATAATTTAAGAATCCATAGCCTTCAATTTTTCCATAAATCGAGAATTATCAGTATTACTATCACTTCCATCGGCGAAGGAAATAGATTTTCGATGATGTTCATTTTTAGATTTAATGGGCCAGTCATGTTTAAAAAGGACTTTGTCCTCAAGAAATTGAAAAGCTTGATTTGGACTTTTGTAAAGGAAGATTCCTCCAGCGGTTACGTCTAGGATTCCTTGAGTGGGTTCATCTAAACCGTGATAGAATATTTGAATAATAGCTCCTTTGGTCAGACCGTGCCCATGGCATTTTTGAAGCATGCTCTTCAGTCGTAACCAAGCGTCGGTTAGACTTTCACATACGAGTTAAGAGAAATTTCTAATTTCAAGTAAAAAATAGTTAAATAACGAAGGTGGAAAGAATATGTTTATAAAAACTTGTCTCATTTGATCCCACGATGTTATAGACTCTTCATTAAGTTCGTTAAACCAGGTTTTAGCTTCATCGCTCAAGGAAAAAGGAAATATCAAAAGCTTAATAGATTCACTCTGCGTTTCACCGTATCTGAACATGTTGCAGATTGCGAGAAATTCACGGATGTGATCATGCGGATCGACCCGCAGATGACCATTGAACTTATTTTTCCGAATCATATTTAAGTGAGTACTATTGATAACAAAGTTGTCATCAACATCGAGTTGAATAATAGCAAAATTAGGAGTCGGTGCTACAGTCTTAGCACTTTCCCACATAGGTTGATCATCTGGATCGAGGATTATTATTTCTTGGAGCGGTAAATTTGGTTCTGGTTCGACATCCTCTGCAGGTATATTTATAAAGATAAAGTCATTAACGATAGGATGTTCGGTGGAAGATTTGTGTGATTCGATCTGAATGGATTCTTTTTGGATAATTTTAATTTTACAAGACTTTTTATTAAATTTTTATTTAATTTATATATTAAACTTACTAATTGTTTTCTGAAAGATAAGGGATTTATACATACGTTAAGCATTTTGCAAAAAGACATTTTTATATATATAGTTAAAGTTAATAAGATAATATTCAAAATAAAATAAAAAAATTTCATATATTTTTTTTATTTTTTTAAATTTATATATTATATATTTTTTAATTTAATTATATAGCAAATAAGGATAAATAAATAAAAAAATAAAATTTTTTGATAGAGTGCGGCGTACTTTAGGAAAAGTGCGCAGGCTTTTCTGGAAATTTTGTGTTTTTTTTTTAATATTATGATAAACTAGATAATTACAAATACACGAGGCATATAATCAGATAAAATATAATTCCAAATGATTATAGAACCTAAGACTAGCATATTGGGGGGGTTTTGGTTTTGGTTTTTGAAATAAAATTATGTTTGTGAAAAATCTGCAGAAAGTGCGGCGTACTTGGTTAAAGTGTCGCGTACTTGGTTAAAGTGCGGCGTACTTTCTGGGTTTACAGGAAAACCGGCCCATAAATAAGATGTGCGGCGTACTTCCTGGAGAAAAATAATTTTTGGTTTCCGTTTCCAAAAAAACGGTACGGCGGGTTTGAAAAAAAAAATTAGAAACAAAATAGCACCAGAAATAAGCAACAAACTATAACAACTTAAACAATTCCCCGGCAACGTCGCCAAAAACTTTAATGTGTGTTTTCCAAGTTTTAAATTTATAATACTAGAATTACCGATTTTTACTAAAACATAACACTTGGGAAGTATACCCGTTCGTGTATATTATAGCTTTAGGTAAGTCCAGGTCGTTCCACGAGAATTGAAGTTTTCACAGTTTGTAATTAAGGTGTTAAGGTTAATAAGATTGTCACGGGTCAAATTAACCAAGACGAGCATATATCTAATAATGCAAAGAAAGCAATTAAAAGATGATTCAATCAAATGATTAAGGTATGTTTGTTTAGGCAATGATCACTTAGATAATGATGTGTTTGGAATAGTGTTTAAAATCGAGTTCTCACAAGTTATAAATCCTTTCGGCCTTTAAATATAACTAGTGATTATATCGATTAATAACAACAAATCCTTTCGGCCTTTAAATATAACTAGTGATTATATCGATTAATAACAACAAATCCTTTCGGCCTTTATAAGTTATTATAAACAATATATTAGATGTATTGATAGAACACATATATAAAAGAACCCTTTTGGCCTATATTCTTATATAAAATATGTTTTACCAATTCAATAGACACATATCCAAAAGCTCTATATCAAAGATCACATTATACCCAAACAAACATAAGATTACTACTCCATAATCAAAGAGATGAAGATCATAACAATCATATAAATTCCAGAAAACTTCATATTAAAAGAGTTGTAGAAATTATTAGATCAAAGAAGGCGATTACAAGTTCTCCTAAACAAAAACTATTCTAAAACCCAAGCTATTGATTCCAATCAACCCGAACCCTTAAGGTGCTGTTACCACCCTTGAAATTCATGGTGGAATGTAAAATGGGGTGGATTGTGCCTCTATTTATAGGCTGAAATTGGGTCAGAAGTACGGCGCACTTTATAAAAAGTGAAGCATACTTAGGGAGTTAATGCACTCAGCATTTATTAGGACTTTAACTATTTCTTTGGGAAGTTTAAATGAAAGTGCGGTGCACAAGAAATATTGTGCGGCGGTTTTAGGAACTCGATCAAAAGTACGGCGCACAAGAGAAAAGTGCGTCGTACTTTGGCATTTTCTTGGATCTTTTTCTTGAGATTTTGTCCCAAGCATCATAGGGAGGTATTTATAGGCTAGAGATTACTTGGGGACCAAGTTGGGAATGTATGTGGATGGATTATGGGCCAGATTCATGAATTAATTGCATTTCCCTAAAGTATGTTGTACTCATTTGTAAAACTAGCTACTTTAGTAATATTTCAGCTTGTGAACGTTTTTCTAAGTGGTAGATAATTTAATTCTCTTTCCCTGGCCGTTTGAATCAACTCAATCCGAGTTCGTATGACCGACTTATGACCAAAACAGTGAACAGGTGCCGGGAAGCTCTGAGTTTAAGTTATTTCTTCGTTTAAGCTTCAATTCTTCGTGTAGTCTTCCGTATTCTTCCACGACATGTACCTAGAACATATAATAGTAAATATACTTGATTAAGTACCAAAAGTTCATGAGAAATGATCAAATAAATGCAAATAACACCGCCGAAAATATGTATAATTTAGGCGTTATCAAATCCATCCACACTTAGCTATTGCTTGCCCTCAAGCAATTAAAGCGAAAAAACAAGATCATTTATCGTGACATGGAGGAAAATTCATTTTAGCATTAACGAGTGTTTATCAGTTTTATAACTTTTCAGGCATAGACATATAACAGAGCACCTCACATAGGGAAAGTGTTTGTTTTTAAATTCACACGAGTCACTCAGATAGGGTTTTATATTTGTAAAGTCACTCAATTGTAGAGACATAATCTAGGTCGCTACCATATGCTTGTACTAGACACATAAACATGCCCGTTGCGGCGTGAGCACCTAGACAGAAATCTCAAAGAGGCAAAATGTGATAACGATGAGGGTGAATAGCAGATACTTGATTCCATGTGCCAGAACTTTGCCTTATACTTTGAACTTTTATTATTTTTTTCTTCTCTTTTTTTTGCATAACAGATACTGTGATAACTAAGGCTGGCACAAAACTTCTTCTTCATTGAGCACATTTTTCTTGCTCTTGGGATCCATTGGGGATCTCAACACTAAAAGCGAGTGTTGCAGATACATGATTGCATAGGGATTTATTTCACCTCTTATCATACGACTTTGTCTATAAATTAACCTCATTGCGGTCTAGTAAATGATGATCAAGCACAAGTTCTGGAGCTACTAAATTACCGGCCCACTCATATAACTTTATACCAGTATCAATGTTCCAGAAAAGGCGACAAAGACCATACGTACACATCCGTAACGACGGAATAGACACATATGACTGCATTCAACCCTAACTCGAACAAGCTAAAGGCAAAAATTATCTTGGGTATCAAAGATGGATACCCGAATTCCTTAAGATCTAGAGGCGAACCTTACAATTTAAGTGGGTTGATTTTGTGCCAGTTAAAATGTCAATCCGGTTGGATTTGCCTTACTAAGCGTATGCATTTTTTAAGTTTTTGGAAAAGCAATATATAAATTTTTAAATTTTTTAAATCTTCCAGAAAATATCAGTTGAAAATTTGAAAATTTCTACAGGGCAAACATGGAGGGACATGATTAATTTTTCCTATTTGCTACCCCTCCACACTTAAGTTGAACATTGCCCTCAATGTGAGAACTGATAAATATAGAAAATAGGGAAAATTAAGGGAAAACGGTACTTCCCGGGGCATAGAGAGATATAGCTACGTTGGAGCTATCCTTGTGTGATTCCATTACGTTCTTTTTTTTGTGAGGAGCGAGAGCTCCTCCACACTTAAGTAGAGCATTATGCGTAAAATTGAAACTTCTCGGGGCTCATAAGTGCTTGGCTGAATTATGAAGGATATGGCGCGAAACGAAGCGCCAAGCATGTGTATTCTACCACATGTAATATAATACTCCAATTATATAAGTCTCCAAGTGTAAAATGCCAACCACCAATCCAAGCTCCACCTGTTTTATTTAATCTGCAAAATAAACACAACTACGAAAACCGTAAAATACTAAAGCGCACTTTCGTAGGCACCACGGTTGCATTTAGCGCATGCAACAAGCCTTTAAACCCCTCGGTGTCCCGAGTGGACGAGTTATAGTCTCGTGAGGGTTTCCAGCGAACACACCCACAAAGTTCGATAAATTTCTTTTTGGATGCAGAAATCGAGATACGCGACACACCGGCCGAATGCGTGACATACTTAAAGACTGCAAAGTTTTTGTTTTATATATATTTTTTAGTTTTTTTAATTATTATTTACTATTACTACTATTATTATTATGTAGTCTTTACTATTGTATTCTATTTTTTGTATGATGTGGTAGGTATCAGATTGTTAAGTTTAATGAATGATACCGGTTATGTGGGAGGTTCCAAGCGTAAATGATTAGATAGGGATTTGTGGTTTATAGTACACAGGAATAGATAGCATTGTTTTGTCGAACGGGATGCCAAATGGCACATACAAATTTTTGATTAGGAAAATGAATGACATCCCTTTGTTAAGATGATTCCAATTCATGATATTAACATTTAATTCCTTGATAAAAGTTTCAGCTTTGAAAAATTTATTAGATTTATCATGACTTGTTTCCAAAATCTTATTTGACCCATGTGCATAGGCACCATTATCGACATTATTACATTAGATAATGGTATGACAGACATATCCCCCGAAGATCGCTCAATATCGATTTTATCGTCATCAATGTCCTTATCCAATTTTGAATCATCGGGATAAATTACGTTAAAAGGAAATAGACCATTAAAGTATAAAACGTTTTTGTTGGGATCTCAAATTTGATGATTACAAAACTACATATGCATAAATGAAGAAAGATGAAACAACAAGGACTTAATGTGATAAATTAAGTTAGCTTTCTATGTAAGCTAGGTTTTCTTGTAAACCCTCTATATAAAGGGTCATAGGAGTATGGTTTATAGTATCCATCATAGTTAGATCTCTCCAATGAGAGTCTAGACACACAAAGAAAACATGTGTATTATTAGTTAGCTTATTAGTTAGTTTATAGTTTATTATTAGTATGAATAAAGAAAAACCTTGTTCATAACATTGATGTTCTTATTTATTCCGCTGCATACTATGTTATTCAATGTTATTATATCCTAGATGGGCTAAACGATTCTCCACAATTGGTATCAGAGCAGGTTGCTCTTGATATCTAGGGTTTACAAGGTTTTTGTCGTGTCTATTTTCTGTTTTTGTTGAAAAAGAAGCAGGATCTGATGGTACGAATGGAAAAACAAACGTCTAGGGTTTCCAAAAACCCTAACTCAATGTCCTGATAACATTAGGGTTTCATTATTCTTCAAATATTGGCTGCTGCGTGTTGGTAACAACTCTGATGTACATGATCTACTGCTTGTTAAAGGTCTGCTGATGATTCCTCACTCGTTCATTCAGGTTTCATGATTCTTTGTTTACCCTAATCACTGCCTAAAGTTTGATGCATAGAGTTGGTTCGGAACCCTTGACGATTATGCTATGTATAAGATATTAATGCTACTGTTGCGTAGGTTTATGAAAGAAGCAATATTAAAAACCCTAATTCCATTATTAAGGTTCTGATGATATGGATCACGTATTGTTTCTGGTAGCATTGGTAGCATAGTGATAACAACTGATTAACAGGAATTCAAGGATTTTTATTGATCGTTGTTGTTAGGCAGCAAAGATTTCATGTTAACAGGTTGCGAAGGTATTCTTATGTGTTTCAGCAGATTAGTAAATGAGATTTGCAGGTTATTGGGTTCACTGAAGAAAAAATGATAGAAAAAGAATGATGATTAGAATGGATCTGTTGGTATGGATGCTGATTTTGTGGGCAGTTAAGTACTTGGCATATATAATAGAATCTGATATATTATGGGATCCTAATTTTTAGGGATTGATTTTTGGTTCCTATAATTATTTCCTAGTTTATTGGGAAGTTTATTTTGGCCGTGGATATTTGTATGTTTCTGGTGTGATCGTGGTTATGGTGTTTAATTAGTGCTGCCCATACAAAAGATTAGTGCTGCTCCTGTCTGATTATTAGTACTGCTTGGATCTCTTTAGTACTGCTCGAACATGAGTTAGTACTGTTGCATTCGTATTAGTACTGCTGCCAATAATGAGTTAATACTGCTCGCCCAAGGTTTGTACTGCCAGGATTAGTGACATATCAGCGACGACTCAGTAACAGATAAAGTGTCACTAATAGTATGGGAGGAACGTGACATCAGCATTGTGACAGATTAGCAACAGTTCATCAACAAATCAGTGATAGCTTTCTGACAGAAAAAGCGTTGCTAATTGGTTTGGATGTTAATACTGCTAGCGTTACCCAGTTTGTACTGCTGGGTTAAATGGTTAATGCTACTAGCTTTGTCCGATGTTGGACAACAGACACGTTTGGATCTCGGATAGAACTGTTTCTAACAACAGTTTATTATTATTGATTTTATGGCTCGTTTTTAGAGATTTATTGAAGATGTGATTACGAAGACGATTGATTATCACTTATTTGATGTTGTAGTTGAGTTTCATAAATGCGTGTTCTTATTATATCTTAATCGGCTTACAACGTTTGAAGATAACTTGTTTGTGTTTTCAATGTTGTGACGAAGACTTGACGAATCTAGCAAAGGTGTGGGATTTCTCTTATGGTGCTCAATGCTCACATTTGTTATCACTTTAAGGATATGTTGTTGTGCTTAGTGTCTCATTTTATAGGATAAATGAGGATTTTTCAAGAGGTTGCGGTCTACTTATACTTTTCCTTGTAGTATGAGTTCGACGTCACGTAGATAGTGCAAGACATAAGACACAAGTTTGGGAGATTCTACTTCTTCATCAAATTCGTTATACTCTATTTTCTTCATCAGTGATCACTACATAGAGCCTACAGAGTTCGAGATTCAAGAGATGGTAAACATATTGGTTTCAGGGGAAGCTTATTGATTAAATGTTTAACCATCTACATGCACCACTTGAGGGGAAGTGTTTACAAGTTGCATATCTACAAGAAGACCCCTATTAGATGATTACAAAAAGGGGAAGAAGACTACAAGAGATATGGTTTGCAGCTTATTATGTGTGGTGGCATGTTCAAGAAGATCTTAAGTCAAGGGGAAGCATTGAAGATTGTTTCATACATGAAGATTGTTTTGTAATATCAAATAGGGGAAGATTGTTGGGATATGAGATTTGATGATTACAAAACTAAATATGCAAAATTGAAAAAAGATGAAACAACAAGGACTTAATATGAAATATTAAGTTAGCTTTCTATGTAAGCTAGGTTTTCTTATAAACCCTAGCATCTATAGTATATAAAGATATGTATGGCGTCTGGTTTAAGTATCCATCATAGTTAGATCTCTCCCATGAGAGTCTAGACACACAAAGAAAACGTGTGTATTATTAGTTAGCTTATTAGTTAGTTTATAGTTTATTATTAGTATGAATAAAGAAAACCTTGTTCATAACATTGATGTTCTTATTTATTCTGTTGCATATTATGTTATTCAATGTTATTATATCCTAGATGGGCTCCAAGAATTTAGTCATTAATTTTTCAAAATCAGTTTTAGATTGAGGTTCTTGGTTGATAGGTTTAGATTTTTTGTTAGGTAAAACACTGATGGTTTTACCATTGTCTTGATTAAAAAGTTTATCATGAATGGTTCTCATGCTACGGATACATCTTTTGAAATCTTCGAGATTATTTTTCACATCATTGTTTAATTCTGTGAGCGATTTCTCAAAATCATTAGGATTATGAAAGGATTGAGGTGAATACGAATCCTGAGAATTTCGGTTTTGATATCCTTCATATTGGATGGAATTTACTTTATGATGTTCACACATCGGCGTGTCATCGTTCAAGTGGTTTTTAGAAGTGTTTCCCTCTCTAAGCTCATTGTATTTGTTACGTATATCTTGCAATTCTTCATTTAAACTTATAATTTGAGAATTCATAGCCTTCAATTTTTCCATAAATCGAGAATTATTAGTATTACTATCACTTCCATCGGCGAAGGAAACAGATTTTCGACGATGTTAGTTTTTAGATTTAATGGGCCAATCATGTTCGAAAAGGACTTTGTCATCAAGAAATTTAAAAGCTTGATTGGAGTTTTGTAGAGGAAGTTTCCTCCAGCAGTTATGTCCAGGATTCCTTGAGTGGGTTCGTCTAGACCATGATATAATATTTGAATAATAGTTCCTTTGGTCAGACCGTGCCCATGGCATTTTCAAAGCATGTTCTTGAGTCGTAACCAAGCGTCGGTTAGACTTTCACATACGAGTTGAGAGAAATTTCTGATTTCAAGTAAAAGACGGTTAAATAACGAAGGTGGAAAGAATCTGTTTATAAAAGCTTTTCTCATTTGTTCCCACGATGTTATAGACTCTTCATTAAGATCGTTAAACCTGGTTTTAGCTTCATCGCATAAGGAAAAAGGAAATATTAAAAGCTTTACAGATTCACTCTGAGTTTTACCGTATTTGAACATATTGCAGATTGCGAGAAATTCACGGATGTGGTCATGCGGATCGGCCCGCAGATAACCATCAAATTTATTTTCCCGAATCATATTTAAGTGAGTACTATTGATAACAAAGTTGTCATCAACATTGGGTTGAACAATGGCAGAATTAGGAGTCGGTGCTACAGTCTTAGCACTTTCCCACATAGGCTGATCATCGGGATCGAGAATTATCTGCTTGGGTTCGACATCCATTTCAGGTATATCTATGACGACAAAGTCATTAACGGAAGAATGTTGGGTTGAAGATTCGATCCGAATGGATTCTTTTTGGATAATTTTAAATTTATAAGTCCTTGTTTTTAAACTTTCATTTAATTTATATATTAGACTTACTAGTTGTTTTCCGAAAGATAGGGGATTTATACATACGTTAAGCATTTTGCAAAAAGACATTTATATATATATATATATATATATATATAATTAAGGCTAATAGGATAATATTCAAAATAAAGTAAATTATTTTCATATATATTTTTTTATATATTTATATATATATATATATTTTAATTTAATTATATATAGCAAATAAGGATAAATAAATAAAAGATTTTTTATAGGTACGGCGTACTTTAGGAAAAGTGCGCCGGCTTTTCTGGAAATTTTATGTTTTTTTTCGAATATTATGATAAACTAGATAATTACAAATACACAAGGCATATAATCAGATAAAATACAATTCCAAATGATTATAGAACCTAAGACTAGCAGATTGGGGGTTTTGGTTTTGGTTTTTGAAATAAGATTCTGTTTGTGAAAATTTGCAGAAAGTGCGGCGTACTTGGGTAAAGTACGGCGTACTTCCTAGGGAAAAATGATTTTTGGTTTCCGTTTGCCAGAAAACGGTACGGCGAGTTTGAAAATTTTGTGAAACAAAATAGCACCTAAAACAAGCAACAAACTGATAACAACTAAAACAATTCCCTGGCAGCGGCGCCAAAAACTTGATGTGTGTTTTTCAAGCATTAAATTTATAATACTAGAAATACCGATTTTTACTAAAAACACAACACTCGAGAAGTATACCCGTTCGTGTATAGTATAACGTTTAGGTAAGTCCAGGTCGTTCCACCGGAATTGAAGTTTTCACAGTTTGTAATTAAGATGTTAAGGCTAAGATGATTGTCACGTATCAAATTAACCAAGACGAGCATATATCGAATGATGCAAAGAAAGAAATGAAGAGATGATTCAAGCAAGGAATTAAAGTATATTTGTTTAGGCAATGATCACTAAGAAAATGAAGTGTTTGAAATAGTGTTTATAAGTTTAGAGAATAAAGATAACACAAGTTACAAATCCTTTCGGCCTTTAAATATAACGAGTGATTATATCGATTAATAACAACAAATACGTTTGGCCTTTATAAGTTATTATAACCAATATAGTAAGTGGAATGATAAAACACATATATAAAAGAACCCTTTCGGCCTATATTCTTATATAAAATATGTTTTACCAATTCAATAAACACATATCCAAACGCTTCATATCAAAGATCACATTATACCCAAACAAACATAAAATTACTACTCCATAATCAAAGAGATGAAGATCATAACAATCATATAAATTCTAGAAATTTTCATAGTAAAAGAGTTGTAGAAATTATACCAACGTTTACAAGATCAAAGAAGGCGATTACAAGTTCTCCCAAACGAAAACTATTCTAAAACCCAAGCTATTGATTCCAATCGACTCGAACCCTTAAGGTGTTGTCACCACCTTTGAAATTCGTAGTGGAATGATGAGAGAGTTGTTGTGGAAGTGTGTAAAATATGAGAAGGGATGATAGAATGGAATGAATTTTGTGTGATATTTTCGTCCCTATTTATAGGCTGAATTAGGGGTTGAAGTGCGGCGCACTTAGGAATAAGTGCGGCGCACTTGGTGAGTAATGCTGGTATCATTTAATTCTTCGAAGGGAAGTGCGGCGCACTTAGTAAAATGTGCGCCGCACTTGAGGAGTTAATGCACTTCTTTGACCGAGATTTTAATTCTTTGACTTTTGAAGGAAGTGTGTCGCACTTGGCCAAAGTGCGGCGCACTTATGGTCTTTTTCAGCTTTAGCCCTTTATTTTCTTCTCACTTGCTTTCCGTTGTGTATAAATACTTGGATTTGTTCCATTTGAACTCTGGTTGTCTTCAAGTGTACTTTTAAACTCCATATCTTTGTGTATTCTTCCGTTTTATTCCACGACACGTATCTAGAACATATAAAATCAAATATACTTGATTAAGTATCGAATGTCCACGAAAAATGATCAAATAAATGCAAATAACGCCACTGAAAACATGTATAACTTAAGCGTTATCACCGTATCCATCAAGGAAGATACGGCGTATCTACGCCTGAACTTCACAAGCAACCACGAAGATATAAAGACCGATATGCCGTATCCATGAAGACTTATACGCCGTATCCATTCACGGTTCATGAAAGATTTTGGAAGATATTTATCGTGGTCCCCACTTCAATAAAACTCCAATACGCCGTATCGACCGAATTTCAGAGGCTATAAATACAGAACCCTAAATACGAATT
>BQNB010066195.1:1087-34654 GCA_026074375.1 Tanacetum coccineum
TGTCAAGTTATAATCTTAGCTAGAACCAATCTATCACAACACAACTTCACGACTTGTTCACGACTTCACAACTTCACGACTTCTTTACAACATTAAGACTTCTTCACAACACTACTTATATCACAACTATCTAGCACTACTCGGTAAGATCACCACGATCTAACTATACTTACAAAGACCGCCAAGATCTAGCAACTACACAACTTTACAAAATTTACAAAAGATTTACAAGTTATGATATTAATGCAATAAGATTGCAACAACACACGAAGGTGTAATACTTCTTCACTTAATGATAGAAGTATTCTTCTCTTGCACTTGAGGAATTGAGCTTGGATCACTTGGAAACAAAGCTTTATGATTAAATGATCAAAAGATTTTAGAGATGATATGTGGGCTGTTTTGGATAAAAAGAATGAGTGCAAAATGTAAGAAAATAGTGGGGAAAAGTCTAGTATTGATAGGACAAACTGGGGGAGCGTTTACCTAGGAGCGGTACCCTTAAATAGGTGGGCGGTCCCCTTAAAATTAATTGGGCCGCCCGTGCATTTAAGGGGGCCACCCTAGGCTAGGGCCTCCCTAATTTGTTTTTTGTGTAGGGGGAATTTTCTGGAACTTTTCTAGCCGTTTTAGGTCTGAAAATTTGAATTTCAAAATGTTTACTTTGAATAAAACATTTCTTTTAATTGTAGAAAATGTTTTGTAATGTTTATAAAAATGTTTACAACATTTTATAAAAGTTTAAGGTTGAATAAAAATTTCATTTGATCATAAAATGCATTAAGCATTTATTTATTCATACCTTTAAGTGATGTAATTATCGAAATGAAAATTTTCTACTAATTACTTGTTTACGTTTAATTTTACATTGAACGTTTTTATATTTTGTGATTATCAAAGCGTAAAGATGTGAAAAATATTAATAATGTTTTTAGGCATTATATTTTATCAACACACTTTATTATGTTTCAAATACTTTTAAATGAATACAATTGCTATAGAGCAATGTTCTCTTATACATCAACTGAATGGTCACTAAGTCACCGCCATGTTCTAAACTTTAGATATCGGTTGAAACTGGATGTAACTTATACGGTTAAGGTCAATAAGTTGCTACCACAATCTATTATTCAGAAAATGATCAAAACCAGATGTAACTTAGATCACTTGCACAATTGAGTATACAAGAATTTGTCATAAGCCGTGTTAATCATTAAATCATTTGTAGTTTGATTTTGTCTTCTTTTGAAATCATTTGAAAAGCATGTGAGATTATAATAATTAAGCCACATGAGATACTGATTCGTTCCACAGACATTCGATCATTGATCTTGTTCTTGTTCATATAACAATACGTTCAGAAACGTAAACGGTTATAATCACAACTAATGAAAAACATAGCTCAAGATCAACGAATTCTTATATTGGATATCGGATAGTCACCAAGTTGCTAACACTTTCAATAAATAGAATTACGGTCGAGACCAGATATAACTTAGATCCCTAACGAATTCCCGAAAGAATAACGATAAACCATTACAAGTTCAAAACCATATGTGATGAACCATATTAGGAGAAGAAAAGGGAGGAGAAGTTTAGAGAGAAAAAGTAGAGAGAGAAAGAGAAATGGTTGATTTCTAGCAAATGTTAAAGATTACAGATGATAACCTACACCCTCTCCACACTTGGAGAGGGGTATTTATACCAACATATGGTCGGCCTTAATAAGGCTTGTTGGGTCGTGTGTGGTTTTGCTAATGGGTCGGGCTCAGGATTACTTTGGGCTTTAGCTCGATACATATACAATATTAGATTAACTAACGATTCTGATTCCTATTACTATCCTATTACAACGTTTTGTGAATAAAGACCACAATTCCTTGTTCGACTTAATATTTTAAGGCTAACACATATAGAAAACCGTGTCTTAACTATATGTGTCATTCCACATAAACATTTATCTCATTTCAGTCCAATCAAGTTAAATCCAATTATAAGTCCATGAATCCCAATACTTAATCCATTATAAATCCATTCTCATTTTTGATATGCATTTCATCAAAATTGACCATTTGACCATCGAATTTTGACTTTGACCATCTAAAATGACTTTATTCATCAAAAATTACTTTTAGCACCTAAGTTATTATCGAATTTGAGTATCATCGAAAATGTCAAGCATAAAAAATGGTATAAATCCTATCAAAAATGGTACAAAGCATCAACAATGATCACACAAGCTGTTTATATCTCACAATTATCATCTTAACAAGATTTTAACATCTATTTTGAAGCCTATATCCAATCCTATTTGTTTGTGTTCTATCGAAAATGAAACAGTTCCATAAAAATGGAGTTCTTCATCGAAAAGGACTAATCAAGCCTCATTCATGATGTATACAACAATTAATCACAACAAATCACATATATATACAACTATGAACACAAAACATCAATCAATTTCAAATATCCCAAAATTTCAATAACCCTAATTTTATCGAAAATGATTTTTGATGATCCCAAATCAAGAACAAACGAATAGACAAGATGTTAATGATGTTATGCTTACGTTTGATGAAAGGGTTTGAGTGCAATCGTTTTAAAATTGAGAATTAAGCTCTATTGAAAATGGCGAACAACCCTTTATCGAAAATGAATTTTGAGAGAAAAATGATAATGAAAAATGAAAAAGATATTTTTCTTTTTATACCCATCCAATTTCGGCATTGACTAGGTCAAACCGAGAATGAAACTTTCCATCTTATGCATTTTTAGCCCCTATACTTGTTTCACCGAAATGTGAAAGTTTAAGACTTTGTAATTTCAGTCCCTCAATGTTATATAGATGATTTTTAAGCCAACATTTTCACAAAATCCCCCTTGGAGTGTGATCCCTTAACATGGATAGTCCTTACAAATGGATTTTTGTCATTTTCAAAGTCTGGATAATCACACAAAAATTTATGACTCCCCCTCGAATAAACACCTGACTTAAGAATAAAACACTGGTTTAATCATCACATTTATTCGAGAGATCATTGTTTTTATTTCATTTAAAGACTTGTGATTATGTAAAACAATCCTTTTGGTTAGGTGAATGGAATATTTACAAAAACACATGTTTTAGCGATTACAACACATTTATCATTTGGATAACTCCCCCTCAGATCATGATCTTGTTTATACATTCAAAGATTTTTTGAGAAAAATCGAATCATGAATCTGATAGTAATGAGAAGACACGCGATTGTTTTAAAATTATGTTTCTGTATATTTTTTTGTATTTTTGTATTTGATTTTTATATTTTTGAAAAAATTTCAATGAAATCTTTTTCTGTTTTGTAATTTTCTTTTCTTTTTTACTTTTTTGAAAAATATATTTACATGTTTTGATGTATTAACTTTTCAAGAAGATAGCTTTGCCAGAGGTCCAACTCTGTTAGAGTCACACATCGCATAGCAATTCGATGAACTAAGTACTCAAATCTTTCCTTTGGAAGAGCTTTGGTAAATAGATCAGCGAGTTGGTATTCCGTCCCGATAAAGTAAAATTCAACCATTCCCTGCTCAACGCGTTCCTGAATAAAATGGTATCGGATGTTGATATGCTTAGTACGTGAGTGCTGAACCAGATTGCATGATATGGCGATAGCGCTCTTAAAATCGCAATACATCATAATTTTGTTGAATCTATATCCGTAGTCCAAAAGTTGTGTCCTCATCCAGATGACTTAAGCACAACAAGCAGATAACGATACATACTCAGCTTCCGCGGTTGACATTGCCATACAGTCTTGATTTTTGGAACTCCAGCTCACCAACTTTTCACTTAAGAATTGTAAGCCTCCAGACGTGCTTTTGCAGTCATCATGACACCCCGCATGGTCTGCATCTGAATATGCACTTAGCTCAAATCCAGAATCCTTCGGATACCACAGACACATGTTATAAGTTTGCCTTAGGTACCGAAAGATCCGCTTGACCTCTTTGAGGTGTTTGGTTGATGTGTCGTCATGTAGGTTGTTATTTTAGTTATCAAGTTTTACATTTATATTTTGCCAAATTTACCTAAAAACAACACTCAACCTGGGCAATGTACACACGATCAAAATGAGCTTAGTGGATAATTAGATGTCCGATCACTAAGCGACTGAGCTTAATCTCTCATTTTCTATCAATATTTTGGTTAACTAAACTAAGTTAATTTAAACAATGTAAATTCTAATCTATGTTAAACCTATGCTAAACGTAACGGATAAAGGGGGTTTCCAGTCTGAGAGACTGGCACAGGTTTGGTGGTGACATAAATCAATTTAAAACACAATAACACACATAAGCAGATAATCAAAAGATATAAGAAGACGGTCTAGTCCAATATAAGAAACCTGTATTAACCATGATTATTCAATAAAACCAGTTTGGTTTATTTTTAGTGCAATGAGTGCTTATTACGGGTCACATATCATTCCAAATTTTATGTTGTACTTCTCCTAAAACCCTAGACATACGTCTATAACGTATAATACGGAATCACAATTAAACGTATTTCGCAAAAAAGCATTCCTATTTGTCTGGATTTATAATCTATCTAGGAGATTAAAAATGGTAGATCTTATATATCCCTAGCTCATCGAGACTTTACCATTACTTACTGCATAAACGACTCTTTAATACTACTCTAGCAAAGACCACTGACCGAGTTCTTTACCTGTAAAGGAATGCAGATGTATACTAGGTCACACTGCTACAAATGTATAAATTAATTGAAAGTATAAATAAAATTTATTGATTATCTGTGTTTTTTTTAATAAAATATTCCATTATTAATTTTTTAATTTTTTTGAGTTTTTATTTTTTTCAAGGTATTGTTTTTTGAATATTATCTTTTGCTTTTTTCTTTTTTGTTAAGTTTTTTTTTTGTTGTTCGATAGAATTTAGGCTTTTTTCATAAACTTTATCCCTAAATCGATGCATAAAATAAGGTCATATTTTGTGATCCTATGATTCTATTATATAAATTAAATAAATGGAGAGGCTCTTTCCTCAACTCCTTTAGCTACGACCCACTAAACAACATCCGAAGTTGCAACGCATTAATATGTACAGACAAGACCTAGTTTGATGATAGTCGCATACTTTAAGCTACATAACAAGCATAAATGATCAAACATAAATTAACAATCTCAATCGAGAATATTATACACTGTATCAACCGATATCATATGTAATCACATATACACTGTTCATCATATACGAACGTTTAAAGAAACTAAACATTACCGAACCTCGTATTGTTTGTGCGAAATCACAAAGAGGTTTCCATGATCTTTAGAGGCTCTTTCTGACCTTATGTGCTCGCTTATATCGTCTACTAGACGACGTCGGAGGGCTTTCACTTGCAATACCTAAATGATTTTTCTGAGTTTAGGGTTTATATTTTATTAGATGTCTGGAATATATTGAGGATACGTATCGTATCTTAGATGTGGGATACATACTACGTCGTATTGGTGAATTTCATGGAGTAAGAGACCTAGAAACGATTGAATATCTTATAGAACTTCCAATGATTTGACCTCGATACGGCGTATATGTCTTTCTAAAACGCGCGTATTGGTCTTCAATCCTTGTGGTTATTTATGAAGTGTACGCACGGAAAATTGTACACTGTATCTTCTAGATAGATATGACGATTGAGGTAAAACCATTTGTTCTTCTTTGTTGATGATGGAAACGTTCATTTATAATACATATTTCTACAAGCGTTAATCAGTTATTTATTTAGATTGTAAAGATACTACTTTGTTTTGTATTTCTGCTTTTTAATATAACAATTTTTGGTTAATAAAATACTTATGATACGTAATCAAGCATATTTATAGTATGGTTTCATGGTACGGTTGTTGAAGAAAACGAAAAGAATACGCAAAAGACTGAAGCTAAACAAATGAAAAAAATAAAAAAAAAATAAAGAAGTAAACTCAAACTCAAAGCTTCCCGACACCTGTTTACTGTTTTGGTCACAACTCGATCATACGAACTCCGTTTGATGCGATTCTGGCGGCTAGGTGAAGAGAATTCAATTATCTACAACTTTGAAAAAGACCAAGTGCTGGAAATGCCCAAAGTACGCCACTCAATTCAAAAAAGTGTGGCGTACTTTTTTGCCTGGTATGATTGCTCTTAAATGAGCTTGACATTCATTGTAACCTATCATCGCTCCCTTCTAGATCCTTCTTAGCACGAAATTAGGTGTCTCTTGAACCTATAAATACAACCTCATACCAACACATATCACACACAACTCATTTCTTACACACACCTTTATTAGAGAGGGAAAAAATGGTGATCTTGGCTTGAAAAATGAAGGATCCAAACACCCCTTCAAACCACCATCACCACCATCGACCACCACTACTCTCCACCATCAATCTCACACAAACCAATCCCCATTCGAACCAAACATACCTTAGTACCAACAAACATCTCATCTTAGATCATACTATTTCCACTCAATAAAGCCCCATGCCAAACATATTGACTGTTATATTCTCTATATCTCTCTATACAAGTGTGGTGACAGCACCTTAATAATCTGGGATAATAGGAATCAATAGCTTGGGTTATTGATAATAGATTTCGGTTGGAAAAGCTTGTAATCTCCATCTTTTGATCTTATAACTTTGGTACACTTCTATTATCTTTTGATTTAAAAGTTTTTGAATTTTATAAGTTTAATATATGTATTACTTGTTTGATTATGGAGTAGTCATCTTATGTTTGTTTGGGTAATATGTGATCTTGGATATGGAGTGTTTGGATATGTGTTTATTGAATTGGTAAAACAGATTTTATACAACAATATAGGCCGAAAGGGTTCTTTTATATATATGTTTAATCATTCCACTTAATATATTGGTTATAATAATTTATAAAGGCCGAAAAGATTTGTTGTTATTAATCGATATAATCACTCGATATATTTAAAGGCCGAAAGGATTTGTAACTTGTGAAATCTTTATTCTCTAAACTTGTAAACACTATCCTAAACACTTCATTGTCATAGTGATCATTGCCTAAACAAACATACTTTAATCATTTGCTTGAATCATCCTTTTATTGCTTTCTTTGCAATATTAAATTAATGTACGATTTGGTTAATTTGATTCATAACAATCTTCTTAACCTTAGCACCTTAATTAAAAACTGTGAAAACTTCAATTCTCGTGGTACGACCTGGACTTACCTAAGCTATACTATACACGAAAGGGTATACTTGCCTGAGTGTTATGTTTTTATTAAAAATCGGTATTTCTAGTATTATAAATTTAAAGCTTGCAAAACACACATCAAGTTTTTGGCGCCGTTGCCAGGGAATTGTTTAAGTTATTATCAGTTTGTTTAATTGAGTTTTTATGGTGTTAGTGTATGGTGGTTTGCTTATGATGGTGTTTCTATTATCTCTTATTTCTGTTTCTTTCCTCTGAATATCTGTTTCTGCTGCTGTGAGTATGGCGCACAATTTTCTTTGTGCGCCGCACTTCTCTTGTTTCATTTATAAATTTTGCCTCGTAAACCCGCAGTACGCCGGTTTTAACCGAAAACCACCGCACTTTCTGAGATTATTTCGGTTGTTTAAAAAAACAAAAAAACGTAAAATTACCAGAAAAGTCGGCGCACTTTTCCTAAAGTACGCCGCACTCTACTCAAACCCAGAAAGCCGACGCACTTGTACTCAAGTGCGCCGCACTTATCTATCTTAAAAAAAAACTATAAAAAAAATATATTTATCCTTATTTTATATATAAAAAATATAAAAGTATACAAATATACAAATATAAATCTATTGATAAATTTTTTTTATACTAGCCTTAATTATATAATATAAAAATGTCTTTGCAAAACCCTTAAAGTATGTAAAAATCAAGTATCTTGGGGAAAACAACTCGTAAAACCATTATCTAAATTAAATAAAAATATGAAAAAGAAGACTTGTAAAATTAAAACTATCCAAAAAGAATCTGTCGAGGTCGAGGTACTCAAATCTTCAACTCAACATTCTTTCGTTAATGAAGTTTTCGCCTTATATATCCCGAAGAAGGTATCTGGACCCCAATCCCTATACACACCAATCTCCATTAACGCAATTTATCATACTTCACGCCTTCATAATTCTTTTGCTTATACACCTATACCCTTTTTGAACCTAACTTCTGATCTATCACTCAAGTTACCACACAACCTAAATACTATTAGTTACGTTTCTAGATAACTTCAACTCCATTGTGATGGTTTGATCTGTGTGTTCTTTTTATTATGTTAACATTTTTAATTTGTATGTTTTCTCGTATGTATCACTTTAGTTGTGCGTTACTTTTCCATAATATTTTTTTCAATTTCGCTTAATTCCTTTTTTTCACATCTTATAAGATCACTTCGTTTTTAATCTATTCACACAATCTAATTTCTCTGTCAGTATATTTAACCACAAGTCTAATCACACTATTAGCACACTCTTATTAATTTTTTTTTTTTTTTTTTTCGGCATTTAGTTTTGTCTTGTGTCATAAAACAAGCATTTCAACTAATGAGATTACTATCATTAAAATATACTTTTTTATATTCACCAACGATATAATTCTTTAAATTTAAACACCAAGTAAATAAAATTCTCATCATGATGATCAATCCCTATGTGGGAAATTGCTAAGATGTAGCCCAACTTATCATATTTTGTAATTGTTGCTTAAATCTGTCATCAGAGTTCGACCCCGATGATTGATTATATTTTTTTTTGTTATGTTGTTTTTTTTTTTTGAATTTCTTTTGATTTTGATTGTTATTCTTTTAAAAAGTATGTAAAAATCCAGTATCTTGGGGAAAACAACTCGTAAAACCATTATCTAAATTAAATAAAAATATGAAAAAGAAGACTTGTAAAATTAAAACTATCCAAAAAGAATCTGTCGAGGTCGAGGTACTCAAATCTTCAACTCAACATTCTTTCGTTGATGAAGTTTTTGCCTTATATATCCGAAGAAGGTATCGGACCCCAACCCAATTCACCACTCCAAGAAATAATAATTCTCGATCATGATGATCAACCCATGTGGGAAAGTGCTAAGATTGTAGCACCAACTCCTAATTCTGTCATCGTTCGACCCGATGTTGATTACAATTTGTTATCAATAGTACCCATTTGAACAATGGTTTTAGAAAATAAATTCGATGGTCAATTAAGGGCTGATCCGCATGACCACATCCGTGAATTCATCGCAATCTGCGACATGTTCAAATATGGTGAAACTCACAGCGAAGCTGTCAAGCTTTTGATATTTCCCTATTCCCTATCCGATAAAGCTAAAACATGGTTTAACGAACTTAATGAAGAATCTATAACAACGTGGGAACAAATTAGGAAAGCTTTTATAAACTGATTCTTTTCACCTTCGTTATTTAATCATCTTTTACTCAAAATCAGAAATTTCACTCAAAACGTATGTGAAAGTCTAACCGAGGCTTGGTTATGACTGAAGAGCATGCTTCGAAAATGTCATGGGCACGGTCTGACCAAAGGAGCTATTATTCAAATATTCTAACACGGTCTAGATGAACACACTAAAAGAATCCTGGACATGACTGCTGGAGGAATCTTCCTCTACAAAACTCCAAATCAAGCTTTTTAATTTCTTGATGAAAAATCCTTTTTGAACTTGATTGGTGACTAAATCTCAAATAGAACATCATCAAAAATCTATTGCTTTCGCCGATGGAGGTAATAGTAATAATGATAATTCTTGATTACTGGAAAAATTGGAAGTTCTAACTATAAAAATGGATTCTCAATTCCAGACCTTAAAAGAAGAGATGCAAGAGATGCGTAAAAATTATAATAACCGCGAAGGTAACCACGTTTCTAAAAACAACATGAACGTTGACACGCCGATGTGTGAACGTCATGAAGCCAATTACATCCAACTTGAAGGTTATCAAAACCAAGATTCTCATAATTCGTATTCTCGCCAATTCCATTATGATTTTAATGATTTTAAGAAATCGCTCACATAATTAAACAATGATGTGAAAAATGATCTCGAAGATTTCAAAAGATGTATCCGTAGCATGAGAACTATTCATGATAAACTTTTTGACAGGGACGATCAATCTAAAACTGATCTTGAAAAATCAATCACCAAATTTTTAAATGGTCAAAGAGTTTCAAATATGTATGTCAAGAACAATATTAACGATATAATTATAAAAATGAAGCAAAATGAAAAGAATTGTCAAACTATATTTAAAAACTTGTAAAGAAAAATAGATGAGTGGGAAAAATCACAAAACGTCTCTTTAAAACAAACCGAGGGGACTGGCCCACCTCCTCCTCCAGCTCGAATTGAGCATGTGAATGTTGTATTCACCGGGAGTGGAAAGTCCGATGATTCTTAAAAAAATTCAAAAAGACCCACCACCTCCTATCATCATTAACAATAAAATTGAAAAAGATCGACCTATTAAAACAACAAAAAAGGGTTATCACGTAGTCAAAACAAAAGAATATCCATTCCGTGAGTACATACTAAAAATACCATACCCTCAACGTTTAACGGTGGGTCGTTCTCACTTGAACCGTGTTGTCCAAGAATCTTAGATCAAGTTAAGTATAACAATAGTAATAATAGTAGTAGTAATAATAAACCTATAAAAAACTAAAATATAAATATATAAAACAAAAAGTTTGCGGTTTTTAAGTATGTCGTGCACAGGGCCCGTGTGTTTCATACCTGACTACTATATCCAAAAAGAAATTCAATGAACTTTGTGGGTGTGCTCGCTGGAAACCCTCACGAGACTACTTGTATCCCTACGAAATCCAGATTAAAATTCTGTAATAAAAAGATCCCTCGAATTAAAAATCGATCTACATTTTTATTTTTATTATTCCTCTTAACAGTATTTAAGCTCTGTTATTCAAGGGATATACAATCTAAAAATATCTTACGAGCATTTAATCATAGTCAATAGTTTTAAAACAACCCATCTAAGATCCTCTTGTCAGAATTCTCAATAGAAGATCTATAAACCAGAAATCGAATAACCATATTCTAAAAACAAAGAACCCTCAAACAAAATCTTCCCTATATATTCCTGACAGTTAGACAAGGACAATACACATCTTTCTACTCACTAAGGGAAGAATCTAGAATTTAACCCTCAAAGCTCATACAATATAAACAGAGTCAGATATTAATTAGAATAATGCATGTAACCTCATAACATCAATAAATACACCCTCTATAAATATAACTTGTTAATAAACCCATCATCAAGGAAAAAACCAACAATGCATAAATTTACAAAACCACACGCAAAATTTTTTAAAAAAGTATTAAGGCATATATAATAATTAAAAACACCCTCATGTTTAGACTATAAAGTATCATTATAAGATCCTAACTACAGATATCTCTCAACCTCTAGGAGAATTAAGTCTCTAAACAGCCCTCGAATTCTAATTATCTGAAAATATAATATTACCCTCACCCTCAATTCAATTACCATCAAATATTACAACTCTTTTAATCGATTGTAAAAAAACTAATCAAAATGATATTATAAGATTGTGAAGTATTAACACCTCAGCAAGTACATAAAATTTAATTAGTCCAATGCATTAACAGAAACATAAAAAGCCATATTAACTAAAAAATCCCATGATTATACTCACAACTAACTAATTCATCATATCAAATAAAAATCCTCAATAGTAAGAGCTAACTTAAACTAACAGAATAAAATCCTCCACTACAATGTATCTCTAAGGAAACAGCAAAAATCAAACCAACAATCACAACTTCCTCCATTACTATTAAAAACCTCTAACGATATTTGTAACTCTATTAAAACTAATAATAAAACGCACTCAGAACGATCTCGTAATAAACGCATCCTCAGGTAACCGATCTTAAACCCTCATATACTTACAAAGATAAAAAAAACATAGACTATTATGCTATTAACTGATCAATCGACACCCCTCACAACACAAACCTCTAACACTCAAAGTACGCACTTTAAAAAAAGAATCACTGTTACTTTAAATCAAGATTTGTGTCGCAATATTCCTCATTCATTTGACATTGCTATCTCTCTAAGTAGATCGACGCTTAGTATAGTTATAATGGTGATAGGATCATTATATACACATGTTTCATACCACGGCCATTTTTTAATATACCAGTTATGTAATATGATAAATACAATACATGGTAACATTGTTAGATATAAAGTCGTTACTAACTTTAAATATTTTTTCAAAGGTTTTAAGTCTCACAATAACTTTATAGCTAACAAAACCATAAATTCCCTCAAAGTATCATCTCTATTATCCCAAGAGCCTCAAAAAAAATAAAAAGAAAACCTCGAAATCGAGTTCAGACGTCAGAAAGAAGTTCTGAAGAACATGAACCCTCTGCAAAATAATAATCCACAAAACAAAATCGAAACGAGAAACTCTACTTATTCAACCTTATCAATCTAAATGGACCCAACACAGTTGACATACCTCGTACCTCAAGTCAAAATTCAAATCATTAATCCTCACTAAATTAACTCAACTAACATTATATTTGCAAAAGTATTGCTCTCTAATTATACGACTCAAACCTCTAATTGAGAATACAACACGTATATATCCTTTCATATAAACTTGTACTCTATAAAATTCCTGTTTTATCTAATATTCAAGCTAAAAATATAAACTCGCTCATAAAAACAAGATTTTTTAATATGTTCCTCAATCTCTTATTCTATTCAAGTCCTCATAATAAACAGTACAAGAAAATTGACATATAAATAAACACGAGAAAACAACCTAATCTAAGGAGAATTCAATCTGGAAATAATGAAAATTACAAAACAATACACAAATAGAATCCTCAACTAATCTAAAACGAACAAAAGATGTAAAAAAACTAGAAAACAGACATCCAACACTATAAACTTATAGATTCCAACATCCAATTCCTCACTATCTAAGTAACTCTCATAATTAGCCTCAATAAATTCCCTAGAAAATCAAAATGAAACTCAAGTACAAACAATATTTCCTCAATGAGTTACCTCAAATACTCTAATAACCGAACACACCAACACCTCCTATTAATATCAACCCTCACTATTAATTCATTCAAAAAAATATCATTACACATATTTATCACACCCACGAGTTCATTTACTATAAATATGAATATTAGATAACGGGTGTACATGAAAACTGTAAACAAGATCTAATCATCTATTACTTGCTCATAAGAAACACCTCACAAAATCTTACATCAGATATTCAATAGAAACCCTCGGATATTGATGTTCAATTTTAATCCAATCCTCAAATTCGATAATCATCCTCTACCATTTAATACAACTCAATCCTCTAATATAACACAAAATAACTCCATGAGTATTTAAATTCAAAAACGTCTCGACATATTCTCAAAAAGTAAAACTTTTCTCAAAAACCTATTAACAAAATAATTCTATTACCTCACATAAGATTTTCTAAAACATCCTCATAATTTTTAATTTTATATTCTTCACATCTCGTTCCAAAAAGAAATTCAATGAACTTTGTGGGTGTGCTCGCTGGAAACCCTCACGAGACTATAACTCATCCACTCGGTAAATAGAGGGGTTTAAAGGCTTGTTGCATACGCTAAATGCAATCGTGTTGCCTACGAAAGTGTGCTTTAGAATTTTACGCTTTCTTGTAGTTTTGTTTATTTTGCAAATTAAGTAAACATATGAAGCTTGGATGGTGGTGATAGCTTATTACTTATATTTGGATCAGTATATTACATGTGGTTAAATTTACATGCTTGACATTTCGGTTTCGCACATTATCTTTCAGAATTCTACCAAGCACTTATGAGCCCCGGATATAACAACCCAAGAATTTTCATCAAATGCAAAACCTATTTTACTATGATCACAATTATACGGGGAAATTTTTCGCTTTATTACATTACTTGCATTGTCAATATCTCAGTATATAAAGTAACTTGCATAACTAAAGTAGACGAGCTCACGCAACCTATCTATGGCAATCCTGTCTTCATATATGTCAAGAAAATATCATAAAATGTTAAGTCAATATCTTAATATCCTTATTACAAAGTACATTATTCCTATAATGTACCATTCGCAATGTTATATCAAAACGGGCTTTAAACAGTTATCGTATACCTCTAAACCCTAAATTCCATGAAGGGTTAATATCTAAAGTGAATGTACAAGATACTAAAGCATATATACAAGTAATATAACATTTCATTTGAAATATAAACTCCCTCCAAGTCAAGTACAAGTTTTCAAAGCACAATGTACAAGTCATTAAGCATGACATCTAAAATAGCCGTTTTACCTCCGTTTTCATTCTAATTTCTTCACCATCACTTGTGTACAAGCTACTACACTCAATATACAATGTGTAAACCTTAATTATTCTATTCATAAACTTTCATACACATTTTTACACTCAAAACCCTAATTCAAAACCCTAAACCCTAAAACCTCTTTGTTAGCCTTAAAATTATGTGTGACATTATCCCGGACATTACTATTAGTTCATTTTATCGGGACTTTAATTGACTTTGATGTTACCATGTCAAACTTTTCAGGGGGGAAGTAGTGTATCCTACTTTTACCCAAATAGGTTTATGAAGTAATTCGGCATAGTGAGAAGAATTGTTGCTGATTTCTAGCATGCACCCCCGAACGAATATTCACCAAGCCCTAATGACAAGAAGCAGGAGTATTTAGTATGGTTTGACTTCTACAAATTTCCGCTGTGCACGTCAATGACAAGTAGAAGACTGTTCGAGCTACATTAAAGTTTCAGAATCTGCTCAAGATAGGGATGTTGGTTTGGGGGGAAGCTGATTCAGAAACTTTGTCAAAAAAGAAGTCTATGAAGAAAGCTTTTCAAGACATGCTGCATGAATTAGGGGGAAGTTAATCCAACTCATGCATATACAATGGTTCTATAATAAGTAAAGACAATGAAGATCCAAGCTGGAATACAAGTTTCAAGACCAAGAGAACTTAAAAGACATCTTCGCTTGGGAAGCGCTTTGGAAGACTTTATTCAATTGTATTTGTACTTGTAAGGAACATTGTAAGTAATTCCATATGTGTCCACATATTGGGGAAAGATTGTTAGCCTTAAAATATGGTGACATATCCCAGAATTTCATTTCGTTCATTTTTAGCTTTGACACGTACGGACTACTAATGATTAGTTACCAATGTTAAGTGTCACAGAGGACTTATAATAGCCCCTCCATACTTCCATGGGGGGTGTAAGCTCACTTTTGTAATGTGTAAGGTGTTGTGTTTTGCTCTCTTAGCTCACAAATCTTCCCATATCTGTATTCACCTTTTATTCTTCTAATAATATGGCTACATATTTATTCAATTTTACCATACCTCCAGATCTGTTTCACCTCATGTTTGTGCACGTCATTTATGATTAACAATCTTTCTCATCCGGAAAAAAAATAAAATTACAAAAATATATAACCTTTAGCCTAGCCTTACCCCTCGTCGAAAGTCCCTATGGTTGGTTGCTGGTTGCTTGGTATGATTGGTTGATTTTTGCTTATAGTTCGTTCACACTTTGCTATTAGTTTTTGTGACCAGTGTCCAGCAAAGATGAAGAGTCGCGACTTCATGTTTTGTATTTTTTGTGGTGTATACTTATCTCAAGTGTGGGGGAATTGTTAGTTATGTGAAAAAATAGAAGAAGAAAAAAAGTTGAATCGAAAAAAAGAAAAAAAGTGTTGTTTGTTAGATGGAGGTTAGTTTGTTTGATAACCTCGCGGGTTTGTGGATTGTCGTAACTAGCAATGATTGGTGAAATTCACACATGTATATTTTAAGTATAATAAAATATATAAAATATATATGAAGTCTAAAAATAACAAGTTCAATGATACCGGAGAAGTCATATGATGTTCCCGGGGCGTTTATTCCCCAACGATGGCATGGACTTGGGAAAAAACGATACAGTCGAAGATTTGACGTTTGATGGAAGGAATCTGTTTAGAGAGATTGAAAAAGTCAAATTAGACCAATAACAAACAAAAACGTCTAAGAAAAAACCCTAAAAATTATGAATTTCAAGTCTAAAAAAACGACTAAGCACGAATCCCGAAACAAAGGGGGGAGAGAAAAACCTAAAATCCTTTAAAAATAACCCTACGAAGAAAATTTTTACTTCTAAACTACTATAGGGGACCAAATAACGACGATTGAAAAGACCTAGACAGAAAACGGAGTTCGTTTGACCAAAATACTTCCATCGTTTTTTTATATCATATCGTGGAAGTATTGCCTTTCATACATCTTTGGAACTGTGCCCGGAAGCATTGCATAGCCAAAAGGCATGCGCCGATAGGCGATACGTTCCTCGTTTACAGGCAAGTAAAGGTTGTTTTTCTTGATCTTGTGGGTCAATTGGGATTGATAATAACCCGAAAGACATCTGAGGAAACAGTAGTATTCGTTTCCTGATTAGTCTTTCGAGCATTTGGTCCATGGAATGGTAATGGGAAGTGATCTTTCCGGGTCTTGGCTTCATTAAGTTTTCTGTAATCAAATACATACTCGCCATCCCGTGACCATATAGTAGGAATAGTTATTTATCATTTGTGATGACGGTCGATGCCTCCTTTCTTAGGTACACAAGTGTACCGGGCTCACCCTTAAGGGTGTCAGTGATGGCGGTAAATCAATCCTTGCGTCCAAGGAGTTTTTTCACCACTCACTTTTTGATAACGCGTGGATTTTTGGGTTCACCTTCTTAGACTTTGCACTAGATGGTTAGTAGTCTCTTTCCAGTAGAATTTTGTGAGTACAAAATTCTGGGCTAACACCCTTTATATCGGGAGAGTTTCCAATGCGATGGGTCGTTGTGGGACTTGAGAACCTTGAGAGAGCCTGCCTTTTTCTCATCTTTTAAGTCTTTAGCAATTATTGACAGGCAACTTGTCGTCACCTTATAAAATGGGTATTCAAGATGGCGGTGGCGAGTTCCTTGAGTTAACCTCGGGAGGTCATCAACGGTAAGATTTAGCTTCGCAGAGTTTGAGTTCTTTCCTATCAGGCATATATTGTTCTTGATTGGGGAGGGGGTGGGGGTAGTGGTTCAATGTGTCATAAACTTGCTTCTAGAAGCAGGATGTCCCCCCTCAGGATCCTGATAAGTTGGATCAACTTCAGATGAAGTGGATCCCATCTTACAGAGCAAGAAACGAATCTGCCTTTCTCATTAAAAAGAAATCAATGTACCGAAGAGTAAGATTTGGAGAAGCCAGTAGAAACAATAGGCTCAAAATAGGGAGTGGGATTGCACTCCGCGATCACGTTTTGAAAATCCTTAGGACCTTTGAGAATAACCATCAAAGCCATATCAATGACGTCGCTCTTGATTCACCGTATATGTTGTTAATCAGCTTGTGTATTTTGAAGTTTGGTCCAGACTTGACTGTGATGGCTTCCTTGCAACACGAAGGGTTAATCTCACCTTTATAAACATCTGATCAAGCTATGATTTTGTTTTCAGATAAACATGCTCGAGAATTAAAGGAACTCGGGGGTTGGTTCAAAATCAACATACTACGAAGTCTTCTGGAAATTGGAACTTTCCCACCATTAGACGGGGGGGGGACGTCTTTAGCAATACCGTATTGGTTCAGTGATTGAGCGATCTGTAGCTCTAGGCGTCATGCAAGTTTGGGGTTTAGTTCGGGAAGGAGCGAGATCTTTCCAGCTGAATCAAGGCTATGAGATTAAAATGCTCGCACCACAGATCAGCTAATGCGTGCATGTAGTAATCCCCGTAAATTTCATCATTGGCATCAGAAATCGGCCAGGGTCTCCAAGCTTTCGTTGGTAAACTGTGTTAAGGTTATGACCGCTGAACAGTTCTCATTCAAAGAGTTCTTGCCACTTAGCTCAATTATTTCTTTGTTTCCACTTAAGGTTTTTAAAGTTGATAAGCAACTTTTGGCGCATATTGTTCATGAGCATCAAGGATCGGTAATAATAGCTAATTCGAAACTCAAAATCTCTAAAGATTTCATAGAATTTCTCGTTTTGGACTGTTAGCTTGTTCATTGCTGCCCTATCATCATTTCTTCTTGCTGGATAATGGAATTGCATTGCCTTTTTAGGAACTGGAGTACCAACAGGAGCAACATGGGCATAGGATTTGGATTACGAGACGATATTTGAACAACAGGAGGTTGGAGTCTTGTGCTTCCGTTAATAGTAGGAGCATGGCCTCGTGTCTTTGTCATCCTCGGGCATCGTGTATTATACGGCTTTCGTCCTTGGATGGTAACACACTTCGGGTAGTGCTGACCTTTCAAATCTCCTTTGGGTTGGTTAATAGTGTTACCAGGAACGAGTTCCAGAACCGGACAGAGAGAGCTGTGAGTAGAAGTAAACAAATTTTTTAAACGCCATGTAAGTCAAATTGGCCCTTTGGGATTTGTAGGTTTTGACCTTGGGTTTTGCATTTTTCTCAACATGCATCGTTGGCTGTGGACATATCTGTCAAAATCTGTTTGACCACACCTGTGTCTAGGAGCCAGGTCCTTGATGAGCTAATTAGTTTGATTACTGGAGGTCGATAATAATCTGACTTGGTTGAATTTGAAAAATTGTTTTCCTCTGTTTTGATTGATAGTTATCTTCCTCGATTGAAATTGTTTTGGCTATTTGCTATGAGTATTCTGAAGGGGAGGGAAAACCAGTGAGGTCGCATTTGATTTGAGACATCGGTGGTCGATACCCAGAATTAGCTTGGCTGAAAATTTGCGCAGCGGCCTAATTGGCTGGGACAATACTCTTGGATAGGGTCATGGTTACATGTTCTGTTAGTGGTCATGGACAGTTTTCCTAAGACTGACCTCCCCACAAGTTACACAAACTTTGTTTCAACCGCTTTTACGGGGGCGGAAGCTGGGGGTTTGGTTCTTTACTCTATCGAGAATTTAATGCATCTCGAACCATGTCATTTGTGTTTTCTGCAACATCAGATGAGACTGCTTGGGTGGAAGCGCTTGTACTATTTAGTACACAGCTTGTTTCTTGATGACGTTTACCTTAGACTGCTTCGATGATTTTTAAACATTCTCGAGGCAATTTTGTTCTAAGAAGTTACCACCTGGCAAACTTGTGAAAATATTAGCAGAGTGTTCAAAACTAGCAGAGTTTTATGAGATAGTATTATTAGATCACTTGTTATAAGCAGAGTTAATGATCTGTCATTTGAGTTTTTTGGTTTAGGAGCATTAATAGAAGTTGTATCGAGTTGATGCAATTCTGAAAACACGTATGATGGAGTGAATCCCTTAAAAGATCATTGAAACGATTCCCAAGCCTCATTTTAAAATGTCTCATTAATTTTTTGTGAAATCTCGTGATTTCATTTCTGTGTATTTAGTCGTGTTTTAGAGGGACGGGAAGAATTTGTTAATAACATTCGAAACAAAGATCTCCCATGTTTCAATCGACCGAGGAGGTTCTTTTTATCTAGCCATATCCGGGCAGTGCCCTCTTCGAGAAGGGAAAAAGGGAAAAAGCATAAGTTTAAACCCGACGTATTTGGTCACAGTTCGATTCTTTCAACGTAGAGTGATCTTGTTGATAATGGACTAGTGACGCCATGTGGTCTTTTTGTCTCTATTTCTAAAGAACATTGTAGTTGTATTGGACAAGATTCAAAAGACATGCGTGATCTTAAAGTTATTCGCGGTGCTTTGCGGAAATAACTTGCATATATCCTCGTAACCCTCGTGGGTTCTCTGCTATCGTGAATGCGCCATAGTAACGATTATCAGCCATCGTAAACTATGGGCGGATTAGAGGTTTTCTCAAGATGGATGATTCAACAGAAGTTTGTCGGACTTGTGGTTGTCGACGTCTACGGGCTTGAGATACACTGTGCGCATGCACAAAATAGAAATATAAAAAGAAAATTTACATAATTTTTTTTGGTTTTTTCAATGATTTATTCACAATTGATTTTAACGGACAATGAGACCCCCCCCCTAGACCAACTTAAACCAATAATCTACTCTACTTCACGGTAGTTCAAAAGATAAGCCACTAGCGTGAGGCGGTAGGAGTTAGGAATAGCGCGAAGCTTATTTCTCCTTTCGGGTCGTAGTTCCTCGGAACAACCCTCCTTATACCCACTTTATAGTTTGTTTAACTTTTCAAGGTGAGCCGTACGTCGTAAGAGACACAAAAGGCAAGTTTTTAAATCTTTTGTTCGAGTTGGGAACCAACAAGTTCACCGGAAGTTATTATGATAATACCTCAGTTGAGAATATTATATTTATGGTATGTTTTCCAATTGTGAATTTTTTTTTTATTTTATGGACAAAATGTTTCTTATATTTTTGGTTTTTTCTTGTGGTTTTTTATCCTGGGATAATTTATACTAAAAGAAATGAGAAAAATATTTGTGTATTTGTTATATTAGTATAATAAAAGAAAATTATTCACAGGTTTCAAACACAATTGCTCAAAGATAACGGATAGTCGGCTTCACAGCCTCCCCGGCAACGGCGCCAAAAATTGATTGGTGAAATTTACACTATGTATATATATATATAATAAATATATATAAGTCTAAAAATCAACAAGATCAATGATACCGAGATAGACAGTCCACGTATAGAATGTTCCCGGGTCGTTTGTATCCCCAACGAGGCTGCACTGGCAAACGATCCAGTCGAAGATTTGATGTTTGAAGGAAGGATTTGATTTGAGAGATTGAAAACGTCAATTAGACAATACCCAAACAAAAATGTCTAAGAAAGAAACACCTAAAAATTATGGAACTTAAGCTAAAAAAACGAAACACGAATCACGAACAAAGGGGGACGGGGGGGAGGGAAAAACCTAAATCTTTAAAAATAACCCTACGAAGAATATTTTTATTCTAATCTACTCTAGGGACCAAAATAACTGAAGAATGAAAAAAGACTAGACCGAATAAAACGGAGTTTCGTGTGACCCAAAAACTGAGTAAAACAAAATCCCGCACACCGGACTGCTCTTTTAAAAAGATAAAAAGTTGTAAAAATAACCCTACGAAAAATTTTTTATATTTTTCTACAAAATATATGACAATAAGAACATTTTCTAAAAAAGCAAATTATTTTTTTGGTAATTTTTTGTATTTTTTATTGAATTAAATAAACTTTTTACGAAATTAAATTATTAAAAAATATTAATTGATTCGAAAATTCTGTAGAAATTTAACAAAAAATACTATGACACTTATGAGGTATATTCTACGAAAAATAAGAAACACGAAATTGGCTTAAGGAATAAGCCCGAAATAAGCTATTTCAGCTTATGGGCTTAAAGGGACAAATTGTGTATAAATACACAAGCCCTTGAGTCTTTAACGAAAAAGACCCAAGGGCGCAGTAGTGGTTAAGGGTTTTTATCTTCTTGTTGTTGTTAAAGGGGGATCGTATCGATTGGTCCCGGGGTCGAGTTTGGCTCACCGGGCAAAGTGTCTTTCCACCCTTTTTTTTTCGAAACTCAAGAAGCATGTTGTTTAAGCTCGTGGGGCTTAACAACTTTGTCTTCTATAACTTTTTACGAAAAGCCCTGAATAAGCTTAAAAATAAGCTTAAAGGTGGCTGTTTTAGCTTAAAGGGCTTAAAGGCAAAAAATGCTAAGTCTTTTTGGGCTTAGGGTCGAAATAAGCTAGTGCTTGGGCTGAAATAAGCAAAAGGGAGTCTAAACAAACTTAAATAAGCTAAAAAAAACTAAAAGGCTTCAACCTAATAAGCTGGAAAAAGCTATGTAGACAGAAACGTAATAAAACTTAAAGGGTAAAAAAAAAGAATAAGGTGGCATTCAAATAAGTTCGCAAAAGGGGAAAATTAGCAAACCAAAGATTTATCAAACCTATGAATTCACCAACATTATTGTTGACGTTTTAAAGCAATGTTTTTCAGGAGGTCAATAAGCACGAGGTGCAAGGGATACATTGGTGGTTTTGATTTGGATATCATGCATTAAAGATTTTGTCGCATTACATTTTGTATATCTGTTATAGGCTAGAAATCTTTGTAATTTGAACAAGTGAACAAGTGAAGCTTCGGGCTTATGTAACAAATACTTTGTTAAATCTAATGTATCTGTTTTAAACGACTTTTTGTTCGTTCTATATATATCTTATGTTATTGATCTATGAAGTAACACGCCCCGGACCCTTATTCCGCTGCAACCCAATTTGGAGGTGTTACAGATTGGTATCAAGAGCCAAGGTTATAGAGAACCAGGTCAAATGTTTTTACTGGACTATAACCGTTTTCAAACATTGCATACACACAAAGGGGTTTGCACAGGACATACATACGTGCATACATTCATGCATACACTAGTTGTTGCATTAGTTGGTTGGACTAGATGCATTCTTGATTGATATACATGTTATGATATAAATGTATATTACTATAAGAGTCTTATATTAAATACTAATATAAGCTATTTTGGATTTTCAGATACAGTCATGTCAGATTCAGATGAATCAGGGGTCACACACACGGAGATATCCAGTCCGTTTGAGGACTTATCAGACATTAGATCACCAGGAGTTGTTAGACCTGAGCACGAGGGACTGCCGTGGATGCTAGATGACCCGTATATGCAGGTCGCCTTACAGGACCTGTCATTACCAGACTACATACCTAGCCCTGAGGAGCTACAGTCATCACTCGTACCAGATTTTATCCCAGAGTCGGTATATCCCGAGTATATGCCACATAAGGACGAGGTGTTTCTGGCTGAGGAGCAGCCACTGCCTGTTGCTGCCTCACCCATTGCTCAGTCACCAGATTATGTTCCAAAGTCCGATCTTGAGGCGGACCTAAAGGAGGATGACAACGAGGACCCTGAGGAGGATCATGTCAATTATCCTGCCGACGGAGGAGATGACGGCAATGACGAGGATGAGTCATCAGAGGATGATGAGGATGATGATGAGGTTGACATCGAGGCTGATGATGATGATGAGGAGGAGGAGCACCCAGCTCCTGCCGACTCTGCGGTTGTTGCTTTACCAGCTGCTGATCAGGCCCCATCTGCAGAGGAGACAGAGCCGTTCGAGACCGATGAGTCTACGGCCACACCACCACCACACCCTGCATATTGTGTGACAGCTAGGATTTCTATTCCAGCTCCAGTACCTACACCAGTATGGTCCGATGCAGAGATTGCCAGACTTCTCGCTATATCTACTCCACCATCATCACCACTCTCTCCATGGTCATCACTACTTCCCCAGATACCTTCTCCACCACTACCCCCGATACCATCTCCATCACTACCAGTATCACCACCACTACCAGTATCATCATTATTGCCTGTGTTATCTCCATCACCACCTGCTAGTCCTATTCGTCTGTTAGGTTATCGAGCTGCTATGATCCGGCTGAGAGCCGAGGCCGCATCTACTTCCCATTTACTACCATTACCACCACCCATCATACTCTCCCACACCAAACCAGCTGCACCATCATCAAGGACACCACCCTTGCATTTACTCTCTACTAACCGTAGATAGGACAGACCCGAGGTTACCTTACCGCCTTGAAAAAGGTTAGGTATCGCTCTTGGTCCTACATACGAGGTCGAAGAGAGCTCGTCTGCTGTTGCTGCTAGACCGGCTGGAGGTCTTAGGGCAGACTATGGTTTTGTAGCTACTATGGATAGGGAGATCAGGCGTGATCCAGAGAGAGATGTTGGATATGGGATCACCGACTCGTGGGATGAGATAGTTGAGACCCTGCAGGGGGCACCAGTTAGTACTGACACAGAGTTGGGTCGACATATGACAGCATTTGAGACTAGGGTTAGGCAGGACACGGATGAGATTTATACGAGGTTAGACGATGAGCAGTCTGGGCGACAGCTATTGGCTGGTCGGCTCAACATGTTATTTAGGGATAGGCGTGCACATGTACGTACTGCTAGACTCATGGAGACTAAGGCTAGAATGTCTAGAGAGGCTTGGGGACGATCTATGGATGCGAGTGATCTTGCGCGTGCAGAGGTTATGTCGCTACGTACCACAGTGTTAGCTCAGCAGTCACAGATCAGAGAGTTACAGTCAGCAGACCGTAGGAGACAGACGGTGATTACAAAGATGCTGGCGGCAGATCACAGAAGGCAGAAGCAGCTCACAGAGGCACTGAAGCTGATAAAGAGACTTCAGACTCAGATGGCAGAGTTTGAGAGACAGCAGGGACCCGCCAAAGGTCCTGCACAGCTAGAGCTACAGGAGGAGGCTGGTAGCAGTTCCTAGATTCTGTTATGGTTAGTTGTTTTGTATAGCCTACTAAGTATTACGAGTTCAATCCCAGCTAGTATGGCTTTAGGTTGTATATATTCTTTTATCTTGTAACCTAATCGATGTGATCATTTTGTATCTGAACCAATCATGTATGTTTTCCAATTATATATGGAATGGTGGTATTATGTCATGTCTGTAATCGAATTTGTTGTGAATGAATGTCGATTTGGTTATATCTTTGTTGATTACAATTCAGTTGTATATTTCACTGTGTGATGTGATCTCACTTTACTTATTGTGCATATGTCATGTCATGGTTATGATTTTACGAAATCTAACGGGTATTATATTTTCTTGTGATTTGAAGAAAATGGCACCAAAAAGAGCCACGAGGTCAAACATAGCCCCAGAAACAACCAACACCACATCTGTCACTAATGCCCAACTTCAGGCAATGATTAACCAAGGCGTTACTGCCGCTTTGGCAGCACGTGATGCAAACACGAATGGCGTCGACAGCCACAATTCAGGAACAGGTGCTAGGAGAAACGAGCGAGCCACTCGTGAGTGCACTTACCCAGACTTCATGAAGTGCCAACCTCTAAATTTCAAAGGCACAGAAGGAGTTGTCGAATTGACTCAATGGATTGAGAAAATGGAAACTGTGTTCCGCATAAGCAACTGTTCTGTGGAAAACCAAATCAAGTTCTCCACTTGTACTCTTCTGGGAAATGCTCTAACGTGGTGGAACTCCCACGTTAGGACTGTTGGTAATGACATTGCTTATGCAATGACCTGGACTAAACTGAAGAAGAAAATCCAGTAGAGATCACAACCAACGACCGTGTTCATTAGTTTGAAAACCCACCCAGTTGCTAGCGTAGTGGAAATCACATCAACCACCTTCTTCCTAATTATGGCTAAGGATTGGTGTCCTTAGTTTTGAACCATCACCTAGACCTCGCTCCTGTGAATATCACAAACACACCAAATCCCTAGAATGTAGAAAAGATGTCTTAGGTTTGAACCCCCACACTCGTGTTAGCGGAGTTTATAAACACGACACAATCTGGTACGTTCCATATAATCAAATGTATGCTTTATTGGCATAATTTCAATATTCATGCATTTTTGCATTCATACTTCATTCATGCTTCTTTGGCATTTTAACTTTCGAATTATTAAGAACAGAAAAATCTCGCTTTAAAGAATCAAGTTACAAATTTGAAGCTTTTTCTAAAAACATTGATTGACTTAGTTGAACTGAATTGAGCACGTATGATTAGGTGGATTAGAAGCTAATGGGAGAAAAAGCCACAAGTTACTCATATAAGTTTTAGAATAATCTTGCTCAGCACATAAACTTATATTTAACTCTATCACTTCTTGTTCTTCACCTTATTAAAATTCGAAGTAATCGAATTCGTGAAAGCTTAGCCTACATGCGGTAAGTTGAGGAACTAGCTAGGGCTCAACACGCCCGATCGAGTCAAAAATTATTCTCATTCTACCCATTAGGAAAGTCAAAACTGTGACAAAACACTTATTTTATTTTTGAAAATTTTTAAAATTTTCAATTTTTTTGGTATTTTTGCAAAAATTTGGTGGTAAAAACGGGATTGCGTGATAACAACGACTGCAGGCAAACATCAAATCGAAGATCCCCCCCATACTAGAACTAAACATCGTCCTCGATGTTTCAAAGGGGTTCCTACGTAAATCTAAGGCCGTTTATGAAGTGTGCCAAAAGATAAAACGTTAGTCGATTAGATTTGGATACTGGATTCCCAAAATGAAGCTGAGGATGTGAAACTCATGTGGATACTGCAAGCACGAGAGTCTTCACAATCCGGGAAATCCTGGACATACAATACAAAGCACACAAAACATGGACAAAACACGGGTAATGGAAAATGTAAGCCTTCTCACACACAAAACACTTATTAGCATAAAGAAAGAAGATAGACTGGATAAGCATGGTTGCCCACCCACGAACGCCTTGTTTTTTGTTAACCGATCACAAGCTCGACCGACCCCGATTTCATTGGTCCATGGGGAAGCAAGTGAAGGTAAAAATTATCATCGGACTTTCCCATTCAAAGTGGTTTGGATAAACATTGATTTCTGAAAGTCCACTCCGAATAGATACATCCGGCATAAAAGAATGATAATTGAGATGCCGGGATCAAAAATGGTATCTCCATTTCCTGGTGGAGAAGAAGATATGGAGGGACAAACGGGATACTTAGAAAAGCAAGAAAGATCCTTAAAACATAGCGAAGAGAGAAGAATGGTCATCCTCTAATGGAAAACATTCCCATATAGTCCGGTAAAGACACATTCTACAATCCCCGCGGCTCAATAGAAGTACAAATCTCACCAGATGCGGGCTCAATCTTAAACTTAAAACATACAAGGATTTGGAAGAGACATATGGTTGGTGAGTTCATCGCGAACATCCTCATGATAAAGTCACTCGCTAACGGCATTAGGGGTGAAACTGAGGTCAAGGGGTCGAGACGATCAAAGAGAGAAGAGCGAATCATAGGATTGGGAGAAAGAAGTCAGACGAGAGGAGTAGATAGGTGAAGGCTGCCGACTGGGCACCGTAAGGGTCGTGCTTCTATCTATGCTAGACCTTATGATCGTTATCGCACTGGTGCAGACAGAGCGGCGAGTAGATCCTCAGGCTCTTGGGTTGGGAGATAGGTGGTAGACATAAAGAGCGGTGCGAATCTGAACACGCAGTAGTGGCTACACTCCGAGACATGCTGAAACGTTCTTGCTTCTCATATCTGCGTATTGACTTAATCTCTTCCAAATCAAAGCAGAAAGTTTCAGCTTCGGGTGAAGAATTATCAAAGGTGTTAATCTCCTCCAAGAAAAGGTTAGGAGATGTGGAGGAAGACTTGATCACAACTTCGGAAGATGGAGTAGGATTATCTCTTAATGAATCGATCTTAGCAATAAGAAGATTGACATTCAACAATTTTTCACGAAGGATATCGTCTTTGATTGTTAAAAGAATGTCATCATCAATCCTTCCAACTTCCGGATCAACAATCTCTACCACCTCTAAGCTGACGATCTCATCATCGGGAGGTGATGCATCGACATAATCGATATTCTCACCGTAGGGAGAATCGTCATCACTCGAAGTAGAATCATCGTTGTAATCGATGATAGTCTCAGAATGTTCTTTGAAAGCTTCAAGAGAGGTAGGATTGTTACAAAGAGGCACATCACACACACTGTCGGGAATACCCTCGGGCTCACTTGGGATTGGGATAAGGTTCTCAACACTAGACTTTATTACTTCGTCCGATTCCGTTTCCGGAATAGTGTCAAGATGCTCGTCCCCCATACTTAGAGAGTTATCGGGTTCCTCGATTGGTAAAACGGGTGTGATTGCAATGGTATAGTCATCGTCATCATCATCGCAAATGGGAATCTTCCAATATCGCTCTTTGGCCGCTTGCTCTTCCGCCATTCGCTTTTCTTCTTCCTTCTTTTGTATAGCTTGACCAACCAAATCACATAAGGTTGTCATTTGTTCCATAAGCAATTTTTGAGAATTAAAAAGGTCATTTTGAGATTTGAAGATCGGATGATTGACGTTATATTGCGGGATTGAACTTGGCAAAACCAAAGAATTAAGATCATAGCAAGAATTTTGCTCTTGAAAAAGTCTTCATTCTTGGTTGACATTGTATTCACGAGGTCCCCCACAATGTCACAACAAGGAATATATGTTGTGGTAAACTCGGTGAAGTTTAGTGTAACACAATCAAAGTTTGATTGAAACACAGGTCCTGATTTGTAGACAAGGGCCTTGAGCTGAAATCGTACCGTAATAGAGAATCGTTACCCACGTATCTCACAAGAGTATGGTACCGTATTGTGGTTGTGGAGGATGGTTTGCAACACTTGGAGAATCGTTAGAAAAGTATGGAGTTGAAACATTGATTTGTGTTCCATTTCCAACTTTACAATAAAAACAAACTCCATTGTATTCATTACAACCACATTTTTGGCATGTACCAAGAAGACATTGTTGTTGCAAACTTTGCAAGTTTTGTAGGGGCTCACTAATGGTTTGAGTGTTGCATGGTTCCGGATTAGAGATAATCGGAACTTTCGGAGGGCAATTATAACCGTAATGAGCACCTTTCCCACAAGACTTACACGTGCATTGTTGACAAAAGATTCCATCTAACGAATCACCGCACTCGTGACAACAATGGTCAATGTGTAGAGGACTTGGTGAGGAATTTTCACCGGGGTCCTGATTACCAACGAATGGCTCTTGAGGAGCATTAACAACGTTGGTATTGTCATCGGATGATTCGGAAGTATCTTGAAGGTCTTCGAAAAATTCATTTTCCACATAATATGTAAACAAATCTTCCTTAAATTTCTTTCGTAAAAGAGCACATCCTTGACAATACGGACCATCAACCGGGGTTCCACACCTTGCACACCTTGCACAATTTCGAGGGGGTTTAGGAACAAGAATCTTGTCTTCAAGACCCTTATTTGAACAACAAAAGTCTGCAGTGTACAAAACTCCACAAGTCGAGCATTCTTTAATCGCGTAAATCGGATTCAAACGATAATCGAATGACGTCATAAGAATTAAACATTAAGATGGATAAGAAAAGAATTAAATGATACGAAGAAAAAGAAGATTATTTTTGGTTTTTCCATTAATTCACAATTTATTTTAACGGACAAAATGATAAGACAACTTAAACCAAATAATCTACTTACTTCACGGTAGCTCTCAAAAAGATAAACGCACAGGTGAGCGGAGGAGTAGGAATAGCGCGAAGCTTATTTCTCCTTTCGGGTCGTAGTTCCTTGGAACAACCCTCCTTATACCCACTTTATAGTTTGTTTAAATTTTCAAGGTGAGCCGTTTGTCGTAAGAGACACAATTGGCAAGTTTTTAAATCTTTTGTTCGAGTTGGGAACCAACAAGTTCACCGAAAGTTATTATGATAATACCTCAGTTGAGAATATTATATTTTGGTATTTTACCAATTTGTGAATTTTATTTCTTTTTTATGGACAATGTTTTTATGTTTTTGGTTTTTCTTTGGTTTTTATCTGATAATTATACTAAAAGAAATGAAAAATATTTTTGTACTTTTTTTTGTTTTTATAAAAGTATAAGAAAATATTCACAAATTCAAACACAAATTGTCAAACGTAACGATAAACGGTTTCATAGCCTCCCCGGCAACGGCGCCAAAAATTGATCGTAGGTTTTTACACCAAATATATAATATATGATAAAATATAAAATATATATAAGTCTAAAAATCAACAAGATCAATAAAACCGAGAAGTAGTATAGAGTGTTCCCGGGTCGTTTATCCCCAACGAGGCTGGAATGGAAAATCGATACAGTCGAAGATTTGAGTTTGAAGGAGAAAAATGATTTGAGAGTGCAGGAAGTTAAATTAAACAATAATAAACAAAAACGTTTAAGAAAAACCTAGAAATTACGAAATTAAACTAGAAAACGAGAGCCCGAATCCCGAACAAAGGGGGAAAAACCTAAAATCTTTAAAATTAATCCTACGAAGAAATTTTTGCTTCTAAACTACTCTACGGGACAAATAACGAAGAATGAAAAAGACTAGACCGAAAACGGAGTTCGTTTGACCCAAAAACGAGTCAAGACAAAATCCCGCACCCGGACCGTTCTTTAAAAAGTGAAAAGTTGTAAAAATGACTTTACGAAAAGTTTCAAATTTTTCCTACAAACTATATGACAAAATAAAATTTTCTAAAAAAGAAAAATATTTTTTTGATAATTTTTGAATTTTTTATGAATTTTTAAAAGTTTTAACTAAATTAAATTATAAAAAATAGTAAATGATTACGAAAAATTCTGAAAATTTTATAAAAAATACTTTACACTAGGACAATCCTACGAAAAATGAGAAACAAAAAGCAGCTTAAGAAATAAGCCCGTAAATAAGCTATTTCAGCTTATAAGCTTATAGAGCCAAAACATACATAAATACCAAACCCCTTGAGTCTTTAACGAAAAAGACCCAAGGGCGCAGCGGTATAAGTGTGTGTAAAAGGGGGTTTGTATCGAGAGGTCACGGGTTCGAGTCTTGCTCACCCGGACCTCTTGTCTTTCCCCCTTTTTTATTTTTCCTAAAAGTCTAGGGTAGAAATTGTAAAAGAGGAAAGTAAAGGGTAGGCGGGTAAACTATGGTGAATTTACACTACAGTTAAAACGGGCAACCCTATACTATTGAAAAATTACAAAACAAACCCTACGCTATGGCTTATTTTTGGCTTATTGAAAATTTGAGAATTAGCAAAAACTTAAAACATGAAAGTTATAGAAGAGCTTATACTAAACAACTTTAATAAAAGCACTATCTATTTTTATCCACTAGATAAGCTACAAAATAAGCATTTTCAAACCTGTTACAGAAACTAAAGGTTTAACTAGCTTTTTAAGTTTTAGCTTTTTTTGTTTTTTTTTATGATTTTTTTTTTTTTTTTTTTTTTTTTCATAGCTTAATTACAGATGAAAATGGAAAATAAAGAAACTAAATTAGCTTAGAAGTGTGGCAAAGATATCTAAACAAAAATTAGCTAATGTTTAACAAGTTTTACAAGAAAAATGGCCTTTAAAAGTACAAGTTTTGGCTTAAAACTGTTATAAGCTTTTTCCCATTAGCTAAACAGCTTAAAACTACATTTTAAAAACCATAATTTTGGAAATAAGCTAACCTAAGAATATTGAATTTACCTAGATAAAAGGTTTTTGATATGAACAACTAGAAAAGAGATATCAAAAGAAGATAAGCTAAAATTGCAGCTGCTACTATAACACTTTTGCAAGATGATTTAAGCTAATCTAAAACTGAGAAATGAAACTTAAGAGCTTATCTATATTAAGCTAATGGAATACTATCAAGATGCTAAAAACTAAATTCTAACTCCTAACTTTCAAAACTAAAAGACAGCTTAAAAATCAACAGCAACAACAGTTCTTACTGAGTAGAACTATTGATTGCTGATGTACTTGGCAATGACTTAAGTGCAGGCCAAATTTTGAGGTAAAAATTCTTTAAACCACCTCACTATATGTATTTAACTCTACATTAACTAAGTGTGATCAACAAAATGAATAAAACACCTTAAATCTACAACACTTAAAAAACTTAAAGTGCCCTGGTGCTGGCTCAACCTTTTGAACTTAAAATCTTTGACAATTTACAAACTAATTTCAGCAAAAACTCAAAACTACAAACTTGTTAAAGAGCTTATTCTAAACAACTTTAATAAAGGCAATATCTACTTTTATCCACTAGATAAGCTAGAAAATAAGCATTTTGTTCCTGTTCACAGAAAGTAGGGGTTTAACTAGCTTTTTAGATTTTGGCTTATTTCTAGCTTATTACTAGATGAAATTGAAAACTAAAAGAAGCTTTATGTAGATTAAGATGTAACCTAAGGATATCTAAACAAAAATTAGTTAAGCTTTAACAAAAATTTCAAGAAAATCAATCTGAAAATGTGCAAGTTTAAGCTAAAAACTGATATAAGCTTTTCTTAATAAGCTAAAAAGCTTAATACTAAACCTTAGAAGCTACAATTCAGAATATAAACAAAAGTTTTGAAATAAGCTAAATGAATAAGCTGTAATGAACTTGAGAAATTGAAACCTGAGATTTATGTAGTCTCAGCACTTAGCCACTCTTGTAGAGTGAGTGGCTCACAAACATGAACCTATGTGGCTCCCTAGCCTCTAAACCTGAGCTTAAAGCTCAATAAGCTTCTACGAGCTTATTACTCCTTTGAACTTTCAAAATGAATCAAATACACTCAAGTTATCATGATTTTGATGTAAGTTGTATAAAATGAGTAAGTGAATGACTTAACAAAGTTTTAACTAAATTTGAGCTTATGAACAGGAATAAGCTCAAAAGAGCTTATTGAAAGCTTATTAAGTGAAAACAACTTAAAATTGAAAAGGTAAAACTATTGAAGCTTAAGAAATGAATGTTATTACTCAAAATGATTAAGTACAAGCTGAAAGATGAATAGTACAAGTGCTTTAAGCTGAATTTGAAGAAACTTGAAAGAAAGTGCTTAAAAATGAAGGAAATTACAAAATGAAAATTAAAACTCACACACTACACTCAAAAAATGAACTCTAGATGTCCTATTTATAGAGAATTGAAGAGGAGAGGTGAGGAATTCTCGAATCTTCTATTCCATCTCAGCCGTAGATCATTTTTGAACAATTTCTAGCCGTTTGATGATAGTTGATGAGGTGTTCGAACCAATTAAGTGATGCCACGTGGGTTAATTGATGTGGAAAAGGGAAATTTACAAAGTTAAGTGATGTAGAGGAGCGGGGGTAGGGAAATTTGTGAAGTTGGGTTTGTTATGGATTTGGCGGGAAAATCTGTTAAGGTTGTTAGAGGGAAGTTTTAAATCGCGTATTCTGTTTGAATGTTTGATTGAATTGCACAAATGGTCCTTGTGTTTCCCCCGTCCAAAATGTAGTATAAAACAAGTTTGGAAATGACAGCATTGGTCCTTGTGGTTTCTTTCTTCTTTTTCCTCTTAACAAACAAACTTTCCACCTTTTACAACTTTAACCCTTTGACTTTTAAAACATCCAAATGAGCCTTTAAACTTTGCACACTTGTCAACATTAGACCTTTGACTTCATTTTGGGTCTTCATTTCTTGTATCAGGCTGATCCGGCTTTTGATTGTTTTTCCGTCTTCACTCTTTGTCTTGTCTTTTCCGCTTCTTGTCGGTTTTTGACTGGTTTTGCTTCTTTTTGTCTTTTTTAACCTTTCCTGCACAATAGACACAAAAGCACACATTTTTCTATCCTTTTGGCATTTTCTTGACTTTTATTTGGCAAAATCCCGGGTATTTAATATATACAATTAAGCATTTATCAAAATTCCCCAAACTAAAGGATTGCTGTGTCCTCACGCAATGTTATCAAGTGTACACTTTGTAAACTAACAAGTTTCCAAAATGCCCTTGTTTTCATCTTTTATGAATCACCTTTTTCTTAAACAACTCAAACTTTTTTTCACAACATTTAATCTCATGGAAACACATTAATGGAAATCATTGCAACTTTGCAACTTTTAGGCTCATTGAAATAGGCTACTCCC